>VWZK01004503.1:274470-296772 GCA_013396935.1 Baryphthengus martii
AAAGACAGGACAATCCTAACACCTTTTTGCAGCATTTATTTCTGAGCAGCTTTTTCTTGGATTCCCACGTGTGGGTAAGTTCTTGCATCAGCAATCACAGGTTACACGCGAAACACTACGATATTGAGTGTTGCAGTTTATAAGAATAAGGTTTATGAGTGCAACCAAATAAACAATTACGTGTCATTAAACATCAGTTTTGTGATCTGATTAGTACGATAATGATAAAAATCAATTCATTAGTTCAGTGGATACTTCAAAGGATACTGGCACTTCTCTTAACATATTAACATTTGTTAATAGCAAGCATATATGTTATCCTTCTTCCTCACTATGGGAAGATTTCTAATAAGCCAAACTACTCCTGGGGTGAGCAGTACTTGCTGCATTTCTTCCTCGAATGCAAAAGGTATTGTTTAAATTACATATTGTAGATAACTGACAAGAAGAAACAAAACAAACATATAAAAAAATGACAAGGGTGGTTTTCCACCACACTGCCAAAAGCAAAAGAGCTGTACACACACCCAGTCAGCTACGGAGGCACTTAAAACACACCTGGCACTGCACTGGAAAGTTTTAGTCTTGAGTTACCAAATTCTCAAAGGCAAAGGTACATTGTAATTGCTGCATGGCTCAGGAAGGGAAATGCCATCTGCTCTACTACTAAATACATTACCACACAACTAGTCAGCTGAAGTGTTTGGTCTGAACTGTCCTGTATACCAGGGACAATATGGAATATATGCACACCATCGAAACAGTCGAAATCAAGTCACTTCCACCCACATTAAATCCAGATCTTAAATTTCCTAGAGGTGTTGCTGCAGGGGCACTAATGCTAATTAGATGTGACGCAGGAATTAAACAGACACGTTTGAAAATACGGAATACTGCTCCTAGATTCGTGTCGGTAAACCTGTACAGATGCTATGCAATACCAAATGAATATACTGATCTGGATCTGCACTGAAGGAAAGATCTCAACATCATGCTCAGTCCAATAACGTAGATGCTGCAAGATCCCTTATACTACCTTCACGGTGAAGGAACCAGGTGGACGAGGCTCAGCTGAAGAGGAAATTGTATTTACTTTTAAAAGAACCCATTTCCACATTTCCAAGGCACAGAATGGAAACAAGAATTACATTTTGAAAGGTAATACATCACAACTACTTACATGAATAAAAATTACATAGGAGCAACCATACCTGGCATATTAACTTCTGATAGTTCCCCCCGTAATACTTCTATCTTTCTAAAATATTCACAGTGTCAGAGTGCCAATCCACCTTTTGCACATTCTCTCTCTCAATGGTTTGGATTTCCAGTCTGAGATTTTTTTCTTCTTTTTTTTTCCCTAGGAAAACTGGATTTTGAGAACAAATTTCATAATCAGTGTTTTCAAAGACAAACTATTTATTATGTTTTAAAAGTGAAGAGTAATCCTCCTGTACCTTCAGATTCAGTGAAGTGTAGAGATATATCTGAAGGAGTAAAAAGGATTAATATGATCATATATTCCAGATGAGGTAGTAAAATTCCATTTCCTTTAAGAAGTGCCTGTATGTCTGTTTTCCACGTTCTTCTAATGAATATTTCATATGGGTTTTAATGCAATGCAAGGGTAGAGCATAATCTACGTAGATGTAATGGATATAAGATAGTGCATCGCTGCTGAAAAGCCAAGTAGCTGTGGCCAAAGTGGAAGCAGCAGTGCCCCTGTGGAACTTAAACAGCTCTAGGAAGACTGGCAGTTTAGCAAGCTCTAGTAAGTGCTATGAAATTCTCTCCGTTGTTACTCTCAGAATATGCTTTTATGTTCTCTCAGTCATTTCGCTTTGTCGATTTGATGAGATGGTTTGCAGTTCTGAATTAAAAAAAAAACTCAACACAACACCAAAAAAAAAACCCAAACCAAAAGCAAACAGCAAAACCAAAACCCAGCACTTCTTGTTTTTAGTTTCACTGCATTCATGAAATATTCCAGCTCATCCCACCGAAAAAGAGAGCACAGCAAATCCTCTATTCTACATATTATAAAATCAAATGATTACAGCTTTTCAATTAAGGAGCTCAAGATCTTCCCTTTTTTATAACTAATCAAATTAATTGTAGTTCAGGGACATTTTTCTTTGGTTTGCAAAGCAATCTTTGCATCTGCCCTGCAAATCCTTTATTAAGATGAAGCTAAGGAAAGACAGAGCTTGAAAGTACTCACCACTGAATGGAAGATGTACAAATTTAAGTGACATTTCACACATTTTATTCCACATCAGTTATCTGACAGACAGACACTGTCCTTTGTCACCATGGCTGCCTAGGTAAGCATTTAGTGTTCAGAGTATTGGGGCTGAAAAGACAGAGACAAGAAAACAGCATTGCATGCAAGACAGCAGGTGTTCCAAGACTACGATGTCAGTTCAATGTGGAGGGTATTTCATTTTTATGTCATATTTGAAGTATGGCCAGTCTCCATCTAATTGCTAAGAAAAAAAACTACATTGTAATTTCAGTGAAAGCCCTTGGGCTTCAGTCATCTACAAACGTGTTTGAAGCTTTCCACAATCCAGCAGATGTTTGCTCTTCCTTTTTTTTTTTAATCTGATAAAAAAATCACCAAACTATTTCATCTTAAGCTTTTAAGACTGCTCAAGAGTTTTGCTCATGATATATGTAAAATTGCGCTAGAAAACACAAGGGCAACTCAAAGTTAAGCCTATGCCTCATGGAGATGGAATAGACTTTCCCCAATCCATTTGCTACAGCTAAGAGTCTAGAGGACTGTAAGGGATGAATAGGAGGGTTCACGGCACAAAATGCATGGAATCAACCTCAGCTCCCTTCCCATGAGTAATGGGAGCTATTGCACGTGATGGCAATGACAGCAATGCAGTACTTTCTAGCTCCCACTCTTCAGCAAGGCAAGGAAGGAGAAAATAATTCAGCCCTCGAGACATTTGCTGTGCTAATTTTTTTTTCTCTTCATTTTCATAGCCCCAGCACAGTTACGGTAATGAACTATTTATGTCGGTGCAGCTGACAGTCCCCTACGCATAAGAGTGGAATCGTCAGCCACCTTAAGTGCATTGAGAGGAAAAAAAAAAAAAGAGAAACAAACAATTGCCTTCAATAGTTTGTCGACCTAAAAGATTCCTTATGCATGGCTTCTCTGAAGACATATGCTGCTATGACATTGGTGGCGTGCGTAAGCACACGGGTACAGCTAAGAGGTGATGGATACAGTCAGAAGCTTGTCCTCCATCATTCCCATTTACCCTTTTCATTATTCTTCACTTCTTAACTATAACAGGGAATTATTTAAAGGCACACACATGTTATCCTAATCAAATTATCATATTCTATTTTCAGGCGCTATGGAGATTTCATAGTGAGTTCCAAGCATGTTGGATTGACTACGGTGAGATAATTTTTTATGCTCCAAGTACTTGCTTGGGAACTTCCTCCTTTCCTAGATGTTTCCCTGCTCAGGATCTGTATAGCTAACAGTCTGAGATGGAAAATAATGAAAGAATCTATTCCTTGTGGTCAGATTGTCTGTGCTGTCTTTTCTCCACAGTATTGAAAATGAAGACCAGGTTTTCAATTGTAGTCAAAATTCAGATAGGAAAAGGAAAAGGCTGTAGCTGACATATAGAGTATACTATGGTATTTCTTCCTCCTGATTCCTCCTTCCTGTCTATACTCAAAAGCAGCTCTGTCTTGCTAAGGCTAATGGGAGAAACACAGGCCTGAACTTCAAACTGAGGTTCACAGCAATGTCAGCGTGAGGACCACTGTACTCCAGTCCTAACTGAGCTCGGCCAAGCTGATTCTGCAGGAAAAAAATTCCTAAGAATTCATCAGTTTTATGCAGGATTGTAGTCTATGTCTAGAATCTCACAGCTTTAACATTTTGCTGCACTGAATGCAGAAATGTTTCATGCATGTCTTTCAAAAGCAAGCTGCCTGAATAAAAATACTTCATTACAGCAAGTATTGGAGGAACCAAAGAAAGCACCAGAATATCAAGCTTCCTGAAGGCCTAGATCTCTTTGAAAATGCTTTGAAATATTTGGGGCTTGTTATGATTTTTCTTACCTAGTTCTGTGATGTTCAGTTTTGTTTGCTATGGCTTTGTAGTCTTCAAAAACTATCACTGATATATGGAGGACTGAGAGTAACATCTTCAGCCTTCCAGCTGCTGGTGGCAAGACAAATTGTTATCAATATTCATTAAAGAGTGTCAGATACCAAGTTTTCTCAGAAACCTTATTGATCTTACGTTCATGTGACAGCCACAAACATTACCACTATTTTTCTGGCTACTCAAACACACAATGATCAGCTTCACAAAGCCAGCATTTACCTGTAGCTCACACACACTGCTGTTTCCCAAACTACTATCACTGTTTTCTTTTTAGGGAAAAAAAAAAAAAAAAAAATCAAACAATTGTGGTAAAAACTAAATCATGACTGTTAAATATTCATAAAGCCACTTTTTATTCACTTGCTCATTGTTCCCAAGTGGTCAAAAACATCATTAAGTGCCTACTCCTATCACCAGATGAACTCATCATCAGTTTCAAGAACCATGCAGATTACACTTCTCTTTGCAGAGTATAGTAAAGTCATAATGGAATGCAGTAAAGAACACACATACAGCTAAAAAGCTACTTGCATATTTAAAATAAATTACAAAGATGGCATGTTCCATAGCATTGAATCTTGATTATTTTCTATGGAGGACATAATTAGAAAAATTGCCTGCTAACTTTCTGATTTTAACTGCTTCAGAGCAAAAAAGACTGGAAAAAAGCAACATAAAAAAAACCCCTGGTCTCTATCTTGATATGTGAGCTTCTTTTTAACAAGTTTCCTTCAAAAATAACTACAAATTCTTTAAAGAAATATTTAATCACCTAGTCAAGTGAGGAAAGCGTTTCTACAGAAAAGTTCAACCAAAAAGTTTCTGACAACTACAAAGCAGTAACAGTAGGTTTATATAAATACACTTAAAAAAAAACCCAACAAAACAATGGCAGAGGATATATTTGAATATGCTATTATGCTTTGGCTGTAGCATTCAAGCTGAAGAATAAAGAAGAACAAAAAATCCATGTATAAATACATAAAGTAAGTTAAACAGGCAGTGGTATATAATAGAGATGAGATGGTTAGTAACAGCAGCATGAGGAAACTGCACCAGAGGGTAAAAACTAATGATTGACAAACATTAAGTGCCAAAAGGACTGCATGTAAAAGTGGAAAAAAACCAGGACTTGTTGGCAAGTGAAGAGCAGTGCAAGGAGATGAACCAAACATATTTTTTTTTAATGAGGTGTTAAGTAGATCAGCTCAAGAGGTTATATAATGACTGTGCTGATGCCTTAGCCAAGGGTGTGAAAAAAAAGCTGAATAACATGATATTTGGGAAATTCGGGAGAGCAGTGGAACATAAGATGAGACGAAATAGCTTCTGACAAAAAGAGGTGTACTACTTGGTCCACTCGGATAACTTTTAGTTATCTGACTGCAAGGACTCGGCATCTCGTTCAGGTAACATATGAAAGAAAAAAAAAAAAAAAAAGAGCATGCATGATCTAAGAGAAAAATTCTGAAACTGCAAACCCTCTGTTACTCTTCCAATCTCCAGGTCTTGGTCGAGCAGTTCAGCAGCACAGCTGAATGCAGCTACTCAGCTAAACTAGCCTGAAGTTAAGGCAGAAGTGCACTGGGCAGTCCTTGGAAGGAAACAGGAATGCATCTGAAAGAGTCTTGGGACCATGTTAGATGTTCTCAATGCTCCACAGAAGCAGATGACAACAGTAAAGCAATAAACACAGAATGTGAGTTTTCCACCTTCTGACCTTTATCAAAACTGTTTCCTCCAGACACTGGACAGGACATTCAATTGAGTGAATCTTCATACCATAGCTACCAGCTTCTCAACACAGAAGGAAGGATGTGCTTCTATGATTTGCCTGTTGGATGTCTGAATCGTTTTACATAACCTGTAGCAGCACTGGGCATCTCCCAGCTTTTTCTACACATTGCCATTCTATTTTATGTCTGTAACTCTAGTGTCCCTCTGCAGAACTGGAGGGACAGAAGCACTACTTGTGCACCAAGTCAATGGATCAAGGGTAGAAGAACAAAAAGAACAGGCAAGATTTGTTTCATTGAGTATCAGAATCAAAAAAAAAAAAACAAAAAACATCAACTTAATGGGAAATAGAGCAAGCAGGAGCATCGTCAGGTTGTGCAAAAATAATTTTTTTAAGCATCTAAAATAGCAGTTGTTTGAAAGAACTTGACAATGACAAAGGCAAAGGAAGTTTGTGGTGGGTGTTCAAGGATGGCAAGGAACAGGATATGTTTATGTGCAGAAATGCTAAATATAAACTCCAAGGTGCAGCAGAGACAAAAGAGCTCATCAGGAGTATCTGTAAAAGTTCAGGGTGCAGTACAAAAGCGGAGAAAAGGACATAGGCCACTATTCACACAGAAGATATCAAAAGAGAGATTTAATGCCACTTCCCCATGGTTTTGCTGGGCCAAGATATAAAAACACATAAAAGTTACCCTTACAAGCTGAAGGGTAACTTCAAATATTCTATGTGTACCAGAATCACAGACACTATATGCTGAAGAGCTGGCAATCCATACTGCAAAAATATTATTCTGTAAAATTCTGTTTATGTGGAATAGATGTGCATTTAAAGTCAGTGAAAGAGGATCTGACTCTGACTCCTCATCAGAAGAGATGAATGAAAGTACTAGGATTTCAGATCTGTAATTTTTTTGCCCATGAGGAAAGTGAAGATGAGTTCTGAGACTCACCAAACACTGCCACAAAATTAGAAGAAAGGGCTGTATAAACACATAACAAAATTTCCTTTATTACAGAGTTTGAAATACTGCTGGCATGACCACCAAGATCATACCAAGTTTAGGATTGAATATGAAATTTTATTTCAAAGAAAACTTTTCGTTTGATAGCCTGTGACTCATATCATAAAAAAAAAAAAAGTATGAGATGAATCTGTCTGCCACAAAAGCAAAGGGATTTACATATCGGCTAGGCATGGAAATTCATGAAGCGATGTAAAACTACTAGAGGGTTCTGCCCATATGACTTAGATTTTTCTTTCCTTCCACAAATGACCAGTTGATAGGCCAAACTGTTTTCAGCCTCTCAACATAGACACTTCTATTAATTACCTGGTGCAACTGTGGTTTTAATTCATCAAGCAAATGGATATTGAATTCAGCAGAATTTCTCACCACAGTTCTTTCCAAGTCTGTTTCCTGAGTGTTATTTTCCAGGTAAGAATCCAATGGTCCCTGTTTCAAGTGATTGTGACAGTGAAATCCATACAGAAAGCTCAAACATACAGAGTCTTTCCTTAACTGCTTGTTTATCTTGAGCTTCACAGCCACATTTAATCTGGAATCAATTGGCATTGATTAAAAATGTAAGGTAATCTCAAAGGGGAAAAGCAGCAAAGATGGGCAGGTACAGAGCAGAGTGGGAACAACGATACTGTTCAGACTGAGCTTTACAGATGCCCTATAAAGCAAGTGCTACCTGCACAGCATGGTATGGAAATAACAGGATGAACAGACCAATTTTTCTTGTTATTTCTGCTACTATACCCATCTTGACAACTACAAAGTATTAAAACCCAGTAAGGGAGACCTTCCCACTCTGTGTACTAATACGGGTCTTTCCACATCAGTTGGAGTTCCAGCCCAACCATGCTTGCTCTGGCTCAGGTGGTAGACAAAAAAAAATAATAAAAAAATCAACAAAATCAAAATAGAGGAGCAGTGGAGGATGAAGAAGAGATGCTGAGGAAAAGAGGAAAGAAAAGAAAAGAACAGGAGGAAGAAAGAAAAGAATGGGGAGGAAAGAAAAAGGGAAGAAAAGAAAAGGAAAGAACAACAAACAGTAGAGGTTTCCAATTTCCATTTCAGATAGAAATACTGAATGTTTTCCAAGGAAGTATGTCTTAATGGGCCATCTGAAAAAAAATATGTTTTATTTCGTTATTATGATATGCAATCACGAGGACATTATGTGGTCATGAAGTAGATAATCAGGTCCACTTGTTAGTAATATTCAAGAGTTTTAGGGCCTTTTTTTTTTTTTCCTAAATCTGAACCTAGAGACCAGCAGATGGGCCACCTGCAATGAAAGGCAAATAGGAAAACTGAGCTTGCCATTGTCCTTAAAACTGCTATGCACATATCTGACAGCAAGTAACTTAGATCAAAGCAGAGTACAGAGGGGATCAGAAAGCAACAGCCACTCAAGCAGGAAAAGACAACGTGAAAATTGCTACAAGCTAACTAACCACAGAGACATAAAATTGGTATTGACCAAAGCTGCGAAGCAATGGCACCCAGAAGCATCAAAGACAGTGTTTTATTTCAGAACTACAGACGGAATGGAAATATTAAGGTGTGTCATGAAAGAAAGGGCTGTAATAAAGATATGATGTACCATTGCAAGCCTCTCGCACAATTAAAGTCGCAAACACCCAACAGAAGAGAGAAGACACTGTGTACCTAGATAAAAATTATTTAGCGTAAACAAACAAGTTTTGGCACAATAAAACAAGAAGTCCTGCCATTATGTATGGGGAGCAGAAGTGGAACTGCAATACCCTTTTGCTTCTCATAGGTTACTGCATTAAACTTCAGAGATTCTTAGAAACTGGCATTCTTAACCAGTTCTGGTTTTCTCACTCCTATCCCAGTAGATCCATATACAAGGAGTGATGTCCATCATTAGTTTTGTGCCAGTCATACTCGCCTGAGGCCAGATAATCTTACAGAGAGCCCAAGAAAGTTGGTAATCATACAGACCTTCTCTTGGATATTCCCCAACACTGATTCCTCCATCTTTGGGAAATTCAGGTAAGCCAAAAGGCTCTCCCTAGACCACTGTGGATATCTCATCCCCATGGCTCTCTGGCAGGGAGGCTTCAAGGGACTCTCCTAGTTTCTAAACAAGCAAGATTCAATCTGGGCTTTAATCCAGCTAGGAGAAGCAAAATTTTCATCTTCTAAACCAAATTGTTTAGCCAAGTGAAACATAGAAAGCAATGCACGTGATCACATGTCAATGGAAAAAACAACAAAGAAAGAAAAGCCTTTTCTTCTGACACTAAAGCATAAGCTCTACTGGATCAGCTGGAGGGGGAAAAAAAAAAAAGGAAGAAAAATGAAAAAAAGCAGTGACTTATTCTACTCCATTTCTTTTCATCAAACCATAAATTCTTTAGCCTTCTCTTACCTCACTTCCTGGTGTTGAGTTAGAGGAACTGCTAGCAACTCTTCACCAACCTAAGAGGTACACAGTGACACTCACCTGCCCCACCACAAGGCATCAGCATCAGTTGCCTGCTCTGCCTTCTCTGCCACTGAACCAGCAATGAGGTGGCAGCAGAAGATGATGGATGGGGAATGGCTCTGTGCTGAAGTCTACCCTACTATGTTAGGAAAAGTTCAAGAAAAGGATGTCAGGGTCAAGGTCTGCTTCTTCCCTGGGACCTGCTCTTCCAAGGGGACAGTTTGGAGTGAGTAGCTGTGTACATGTGTAACTATTAGGAAAAGGTGCTGTAAACAGTTTCCTTTCTGTCAGATTAATTGTTGTGTGCTTTATTTAGGAGCAACTTAATCACAGAGAGCATAAAAATAACTGTGTTCAACAGCTCAATTTCTCCTGAAGTCCTGCTCAGCCTGCTGTGAGGGTACAGTTTCAATCATGAGATGTGTTTCTCTTCAACAGATAAATTTGCCAGACACTGAGTGAAAAAAAAATAAATCTTCCATTACAGCACTTAGCCAGTCTGCTGAAAACCTGGCATTTGTTGACATTGGCTTTACTGAATTCAGGGACATGGATCCCAACCTCACCAGCTCATTTAAGACTCCAGGTTTGCATTGGCTTTGAAGAAACATTTGCTAGTAAGTCTGAAGTTGAAAAAGAAATAGGAAGCCATGTACTCACAGTGAAAAGGAGGTACAAAATTAAAATGATGGAGTTTTTAAAAAGAAGTTACAGTGAAATTCTTCCTTCTACATTGTGGGAAGAAAAAAAAAGTACAAAACCACAACAAACAAACAAATCAAAACAAAACCTGGAGGCTCTCATCCTGTATGTGAATGTGACATATACAATAACTGTTCTCATTAATTTCCATGTTGAGCATGAATTGGCTCCTGCACATTAAAACAATGCGTAAGTATATGCAACAAGAAATTTGAAAATTATTACCAAATGATTGCTTTCCTAGTGAACCAGTGAGCTCCAAATTCTGTTTGGAAAGCTGGAAACAGCTTCATCTTTTAATTCATCTTTCAGTACCATCAGAATAGAACTGTGTCAGAATACATCCCAGTCTTCCCATCAGAAATTGATGAAGCTTGAAAGCTGCCCTGCAAAAGTGACTAACATATCAACAATAAACCAATATAACTGCTTAAGAATAACACAGGAGTGACATAAAAGTATTATTGTGCATCTGGTTTATTATTTTTTTAACTTGAATGACTGCAAACATAACAGAGAAATATAAGAATTTTGTTTTCATCATCAGTATTATTGGTAAGTTAAAAATAAATACATTGCAGATTTCTGAGACAGGACGAACCAGTCATCAAAAAGAAAAGTTCCTTAGAAAAATGTGGGCCTATGACAACAGACTCTAAACTAAAGGAATTTATCTTTTAAGAAGCTCATATGTGGTTTTTTTGGAGAATATGGTCTCATGAATTCCCTATATGGCAATGGGCCTCTTACTGTTGCCTCATTCATAACAGAATCAAGGGAACTAAAGAAACAAATACATTGTATTATATTTAAACTTTGAGTGATTGCTCTTAAGATTTTTGTATTCCTAGAAACGTGACTACATTATTAAGACGGCAAATGCTTCACAGAATATGGAAGGACACTCTCCGAAAAAAAAACCAACAGGTTAAGAAAGATCACTGCTGTTATTACTTCTGCTGAAAGCAATGCTCTTCTGTTAAGGAGTGACGTAAATGAACTTTGATGTAAAATACAAGACTACAAGAATTGAAATACTCTTTTCTCTTCCTGCTATAAAACACTAGAGTGAAAGTGGGATTGAAATGGGCTTTGCAAAGACTTGAACCTATAAGAGGGCTATCAAAGCAGAGAGGTTATTGGCAAGCTGTACCATGGAAGGGCTGATGGGTCACTGAAAACAGAGGACAGTATAAAAGAAAGCAGCAAGGTAGGAGCTGAGGGTAAGAAAAACAAATTTGTAGACAGAAAGAAACAAGTTAGATTAATATTGATGCAATGAAAAGAGAAGGATTAGAGTGTAGATTCAAACACTGCAAATTAAAAATATGGGAAGTTTCTCTATACAAAATACTAGCTCTCAGGTGACACCTAGTTATAGAAACAGATATGAAGCCTTAACCACATTGACTTCTCTTTCCTGATCCTTGTATAAAAAGTATTCTGGAGATGAAGGTTGTGGCCCAACAGTACAAGACCTTAAATATCACAAGACATTGAAAATTTGTGTAAAGAGAAGGCAAAGGCAGAAGAAATTAACGGGAGGAGCAGGGCAGTTTATTCTACTGGTTTTGCTCAATGAAAAGCAGGAAAAGATGAAGTTTGAAATCTGAAATACTGTTCACATACTGAATACTTAATCTGGCTTAGTTCAGTCATGTTTCCACAAGCACTCTAAAGCCCAGTTTCTAACAAAATCTTAGCTGAATCCTTGAGTGTGACAAACTGCACTGGATATCCAGACAGAAAAATAAAAGTGTGATTTTAGGATCCCCTAGTTTGTATGCAGAACTAAATATCTCAACAGACTTTTTTTTCTTTTGTGGTCTCTCTCCCTATTTGATTCCAAATATGAAAAATAAATAAATAATTTAATGCTAAATTTGACTGTCAAAAAACAGTCTCAGGATGTTCACACTTTATCTGAGCAAATTTGCCCATTCCTGAAGAATATTTCTAAACACAAAACAGAAGAGTGAGGCTCAGAATAAAACAACAGGAAGCATTATATGCATCACACCCAGCAGTACGAAGAAGAGACTTCAAATGCAACATAGTCTGCCAATCACCAGCACAGCTTTAAAATCAAATAATGCTGCCACATCTAGTTCTGCCATCACCTCTCATTTAAAAGAAAAGAAAAAAGAGGTATTTTTTATTTTATTTGTATATACAATAGAAACACAAATTCCAGACAAATGAGGAAAATGTAGTCTGCTTTCCAAGAGACAAATGGAAGACTGAACACTTCAAAGTTGGCATGTTTTGTTCCCACACCTGAAAGCACAGTTGACCCACTTCTGCTCAAGGGACTTTAAGTGATAAGAAGTCCAGAATGAAAGACACACCTGTTGGGGTTCTTTTAAGTTCCTTGTTGAAATTCTGACACCGGGCTGAATATGCTAAAGGTATTATAATGTACTATCAAAATAGAACCAAGTGGTACAACAGAACACTCACTTTAATGATCCTTTAAATTAACTCCACATTTATGTTAACTACCACCATCAGATCCCACCAAATGAAGACTACAGTTAATAATTAAACAATGAAACCATTCTGAAGGGCAGATATGCTATGCAGCAAAGGCTGCGCATTTAAAGAACTAGACAGTTTATAAATCCCAAATAATAAACCTCAAATAACTGTGCTGAAGTAGCTACTACTGTCAGCTGCTATTTCCTCTTCAGCAGTTCTGTGTATTTGGGTAGTGTGGAATTTTCTTAGTACAAAACCCAAATTAAACTTTGAACTAATTCAGTGACATAATTGAGAAATACTTTCTGCTTCTGCATTACCAGATTTTTATTCCTGGTGTAACCATTTAACACATTACTGAGATCAATTGAACACTCTCCTTAAAACAATCTGATTTCTGCTTTTTTTTCCTGTGTCACCACAAATCAAGGACATGAAACCAAAGTTGCATTTACAAAAAAAAAACAAAACAACAAAACACAATAATTCTGAATCACTGTAATCACTACACAAAGAAAGGAGAGTAAAAGAACTTATGGGCATTTTGATAGCAAGGATCTTCCCACATGTGTAGGACATGAGTATGCAGATAACTTAAACTCCTGAGAATTACAAATTAGTCAGTGTAATGCCAGCTGTATAGCTTTTATTTAGCACAATCTTGTAGTCTATTTGTTTTAAACAATGCTGAATGGTTTTAGAAAGAAAAAAAAAAAAAAAGGGTAATTACCAGTCTCAGCATTTTGTCTCTCATCCCAATTTAGAACTAAGAATCAATTACAAACTTACAAATGATCTTATGAAATACTTTTAGAGAGCTATTTGAAATCAATCCGTAGTCACACTAGAAATACTACGAGAACATACTCATTCTTCCAACATTTGGCTTCTCTGTTTCTAGATCTAGCTGTAATACAGGAAGGTTAGAAAAAAAGAATGAAAACACTTCTTTTGTTTCTGTTTGTGTTCTTCCATATTTGGATTTGTGTTAGATACAGCTTTTCAGTTTGATTTGAGTTTGCATTTTCTTGCTGCAAACTGATAAAATTACCCTTACAAACTAAGTCCTTATGCAAAATTCGTCTTGATTTCAACTGGGGTTTAAGCACAAAGAGAAAATTAAAAATACACACCATAAAACAGGGGGCAATAGATTTGTATGTACATTATACATATATTCATATATATAAAATAATTTGTGCCACTTTTATGGACTAACACAAAGGTTTACAAGGATGGTCACTAGACTAGGCAGAAAGTGATACACTTTCATGAGCATTTTCAACCTATTAACTCCATGCAATTTTGCACTTCCCTCTATTGATGCTGAAGCTATGAAGAGACATAGTGCATGCTGGATAAAGCAAACTTTCAGCATTCACACTCCATTAATTAATTCATCACCTAAAAGCTAAGTATTGATTTTTTAATGGCTCTACAAATCTGTTTAAGCTACTATGATGTAATTAAGAGGACGTGTGTTTACTGTAAATTATCTAACAAGTACAAGGGCTGTGCATTCAGCAATAACAAAAATTTTAGCTCAATGCAGACAACAGGGAAAACATGTTTGAAAATGTTTTTCTACTAATTGTATAAACTACCATGATTATCGGCAGGCTGGATTATTAAAAGCCTCCTATAGCACTGAAAATAGGAAGATCTGGTGCTTCTTCCTATTGCAATCAACAAGAGACGCACAAAGTCAACGGTAGCAAGTCAGCTACTTAACAGAGGTGTCCATAGGTTGAGGAGGGACTTTTTATAAGGGCAGGTGGTGACAGGAGAAGGGGCAATGGTTTTAAACTAGAGCAGGAGAGATTTAAATTAGACATTAGGAAGAAGTTCTTTATCTTTAGACTGCAAAACCAGAATGTGTAGATTGCGTCACTATCACTGCAAGGTGTCAAGGACACTAGACCTACAACAGATACTGTCTGTTACCCCCTCTCCCTCCCCAAATGGGAAGAGAAAGGGAACAAGGGAGAGAGATTTATCCATTAGAAAAGAAAGATAGAACAACTTAAATTAATAAAATGGAATATATACAAATATACACAAAACCAGTATCAAACCCAACCCCCCTGATGGCAATTACGTCACCAACACCACTGATGCTGTGGAGCAGACACTGGGGAAGTCCCAGACTAGGGCCAGCAGAGCAGATGGGAACTGTGTTCAGGAACTGGATTCTGGTGCTTGATTCAGGAACACATGGATTGAGATCTAAGGCAGAATGGACAGAGTCCTCCTTGGATGCGGGTCATTGAAGAAGAGACGAAGAAGCCAAGAGGAAGAGACAAGAGAGGAGTTTGACCCTCACGATCCCTCAGCATTACACTGCATCTGACGTCTATGGGATGGATCCCTCGTTGGTCAGTTTGGGGTCCCCTCTCCTGGCTGCTCCTCCCCACAGCTGCAGCCTTTTACTCTCTGCACCCCCAATGTGGTGCACAAGATCCAGCAACGGTCTTGGTCTGCACACCCATCCTTGGCAGGGACTCTGACCATGGAGCGTTATCCCTGCCAGAAGCAGCCACTGCCTGCGGAAACAGGCTGCTGACTGCAGACAGGGCAAGGAGTGAGAAGAGGCTGAGCTGAAAAGTAAAATCACTGACCAGAATTAGTTCTGTTCTCACTCAATCAGGACAGGGAAAAGAAAATGAAGATTTGGCAGGGAAGAAGGGGGAGTTATGATCACAAATATCAAATAAAAAAATCTAAGATTTAATTTTTCACATGTGGGTGGGGCACAATGGCAGGACAGACAGAAATGATACAGTATACATCTCTTATTGATATGTTAAGAAATCAGTATGACAATGTCCACGAGATTCTGAACACTGACCAACCTCTGCAACCTCTTCAACCTGAGAAGAGATCCTGCAGCTATCTTTGCCTGCAAATTCCTAGCTTTTCAATTGCTGTGGAAAAAAGATTCTAGCCATGTATACCTCTACAGTTGAAATGTGGAATGCATATTTTATTGTGCATCAGCCTCCAGAGGAAGGGCTTCAACAGTTCTGCTGAGAATAGTTACTATTATTACTCAGTTTTCAAATGACATCCAACTGTTAATGGGAGAAGGGAGGATATTTGAAGGTACTTATCATGCAGAGATAAAAAGACACCGGAATAATCCGGCTATGTCTTTTGATAACATTAATTAGCAGTAGAGCTTAGCTAGATTTTTAAAAATAAAAAATGCGTCAGAATTTTATTCTTAGTAGCAAAAAGGCAGAAATGTCTAAATATTTAATAACAAAAGCATGAACATTCTTTTTTTCAATGCCATAATTTGGTTGAAGGAAGGACTTTCCCAATGGTATACTAAGTTGTGGTTTTTTGCTTTACTCTGCAACTGTAATGAAATTTTGCATAATCAGCCTTTTTCACCAACCTAATGTTCTATGTTTACTGACAGGAGCAAAAGATCTGATTTTTACGCCAGTAGGGCTCACAAGGGACAGACATCTCAGTATTCCCATTCCCTTGAAGGGCTGGGAAAGACACCAGGTAGCTAAAAGCCGCTCCAATCTGTGACAACGGAATAGAAGAAAACACAAAGGTAATTCTTGTACGTGTGCACGGCACAAAGTGTGAATCAATAATTAAAGAGTTAATTATCTCACCAGTTATGGATACAGGCTGGGGATTAATCCCTGCAAATAGGCCAAGAGACAATTATGTTCCCTGCGTGCAGCAGGAGATAACCAGCCTTTCCCTGGCTGCACAGATGGGGGATTCACAAAAGGTGCTACGCTCCCGGCGGGTAAATAATTTGGAAATGATCAGTAGCAACACATTGCAATAACCAGTGGCAATACGGTGTATGTTCTACACCACTGTTATGTCCAGGTTGAGAATCCTCTCGTAGTGATAACAACATAATATTAAGGCAGCCTTTTGCAGAAAATCAGAATTAGTACCGCTAAGTGAATCATAACGGCTGCTAAGACAATTAATTTGCTCTTTCCTCATCGTTGCGTGCTGAAAGCCTTTCTTTGTGCTATAAAAAGAGAGCCATGGATTTAATGAAATCTTAATAGGTGAGCTGGAAAATGAGTAATTTTTAAATACTTCAGAATTCCTTCCAGAATGCATTCATGTGCCCGTTTTCCCATATAAAATCCCAGGGCAAAAGCAGCAAAACCAAAAAGGAAAACAGACACAAACTATAGTTGAAATATACCTCGAGAGACTAAAATCAGAAATAATTAATTAACAGCTTGAGTTTTTTTATCTTCTTCCTGGTTTTGACAACTTCACATATACTGTGTAGAGAAACTTTTATGTTTAATTTCCAATGAAATGAGATGTATATACAGTCCACACCTCTCCCAAGTGTTTCCAAACAATTAGCTAGTTTCAGTTAGACCTGAAGAAGAGAGAAGCCTTGAAGATGATGTCCTCAGAGATGATGGAGAAAAATCCATGAGGAAACAGAGCTCACTTGTTTTTCATGGATTACAGAGCTACTTAATTAAGGATAGGATGTAGCTGTTGAGAGTCAAAGCTCTTCTTACGAAAGCTGGAGGCCTGGATCGTCAAACACAGTTCCTATGGCAGAAGATTAGAGCTCACAGCAGAATCTGGTTTTGGCATTATATAACCCTTGAATTAAAAAAAAAACCCAACAGTTAGAGACAAGCTGGTTTTGCTTTGTATGTGACATTCTATGTATTACTCACTATTGCCAACCTCAAGCTTTTGAAAACCATGAGTCAAGCCACAAAACATCATGAGATTAGCCGTAACATGAGTTACTGAAAAATAAATAAATACATTTATGTGGTTATTTGCCTTTTAACGCAGGGTGAGTTCAGGTCATGTTTTTGAAGCTTTCCTTCACAAACACCAAGGCTACAGATTCACTTATTTTTTTTCCAAGTAGATTTGAGTTAAGAAAGCATAAGACTTGGTAGCACCAAGACTTTTCAGATATCATGTGGAGCTACACCGACTGTGAGGGACTTTCACTTCCCCCTCTGCAGTGGTGGGGAAGGCCAGTTCAGTGATTACTGGGACACAGCTACAGCAAAGTTCTCAGCATATGTTGGGTCTTTATAAAGAGCCTCAACAGCAATAGCTGTGGGGAGCAAGAGGATATATGAGAACCTAGTGACCAGGGCATCTGCCTCCAAAAAAAGTATTTCCAATCCTGTTTTGAACAGATGTGCATGCTTAGGAGACATCTCACCTCCCCACAAGCTGAGGGTGTGCCATGGAAGAAACTGCATTAGGCCAAGGGAGTGGAATTTCAGCTACAATGACTCTTTCCAAAAAGATTTTTCTCCAATTAATCTTCATTCTTCTCAAAATATCTGGGCATTCTGAAAGAAAACACAAGCTTTACCCGTAGAAATGAAATAACACAAATATGTAGAGGTAAATTGCACGTTATTGTATCATGTTCAATTTGTGTGGAAAAGTTCTCACCTTCTCATGCAACCCACACAAATCTCCCCTAAGTACTGTTAGGCTCCTAACTCTATTTTTAAGGCTAATTTTAATGACATCAATATAGAGCACATAACAACGAGCCTTTTATATCACTGCTCCTTACTTACATTGTTCAGACTCCACATTCAAGCCCATGACCTTCTAGCTATTAATGTGCATCACACAGAGCCATTCCTATTTTCTTTTTCCTGTGCTCCTTCTTGGGTGGCATAAATTAAAAATAGTTTCGGGGGGTGTTGAAATTAAAACTACTCCACAGAGAGAGTTTGGAAAAGTCTCAAGAAATACTTTCTGGTGTTTTTGTTGTTTTGGGTTTTTTTCTCCCTTGATTGCTCTTTGTGGGAGTAATTTTTATTTATCAGAACCAAAATTTTCTGTGGGAATGGAGCATATCTTTTCAGCTATGGACAAAGTGTCTCCTTGAAGCAAAGGAGACTGTTGCACATAGTGAGAGCAGCTACTCACACACTGGCTCAGGGAAGTTCTTTGGAGCATCCTTGCAAATGCCAGCTCCAGAGGTAGCATAGCTGAGGCAACATCCTGGATACTGATATTTTTTTGCATTTTTTTTTTCCAGCCTACATAGTAATTTAACGTTTCAAAGTGTAATAAGGAAACTTCTGAAGTTTGAAAAACTTAGCAGGATAAATTTGTCTTCTCTCATAAATTGTTAACTTGCAGATTACCAATTTAAGATATTTACCAGCTTCAGGATTTATACAGATATCAGCCAGCCCTGCTTGACAAAAATTCAGTACCAGGAGACTGTATTTTAATTTGGAATAAATATTGTCTCCAGAACAAACTTTAAGAAACGTACCCCTTGTTTTGTTCTACCTCCCGAGTACTACAACTTGCTCTTTTCCTCTCATTTAACTTCCAGTTCCAGGCTTTGCCTAGAAACCTTCCACTTCGAGATCTTGCAGTTCTCCACTACATTTTACACCAGGAGCGCTTAACTTTACAGGCCAAATCCTGCACTCCAAAATTATGCAGCTAGCTTTTGATATATTGCCTGACACACTCTCTCTCAAGAGCCCTGTATCCTCTTTACAATCATAGAATCATTAAGCTTGGAAAAGACCTCCAAAATCAAGTCCAACCATCCACCCAACACCGCCGTGACCACTAGACCATGTCCCAAAGTGATGTCAGTGATCACAATCACAGCAACCAAAAGGCAGGCAATCGCTGTCTTGTATCGAGAGTGTGTACATACAGGTAGCAGAAGTAAACAAACACATCACATCATGTGAAAAAAAGGCATTAATCTTGTTCATCTCCTGTATTTTGTTCTGACAGTACATTTGAGCAGCCCCTATACATGGCGTCACAGGTACGAACACTGTCATCATACAACCCGCTACACTTCCATCGGTCTTGTGGTTCCAGTAATGGGACAGTCACGTGATAGCTCCTGATATACTGCATCTCAGTACTTTCAGGAGTGCCAAAGAGGTCTGTCAACACTGTTTTACAGATTTTTCTTTGAGAGATTAGTAAAAACGAAGAAATAGAAACAAGAGAAATGGATATTACTTGTGCTTCCATGGAAGCAGAATAAGGTCAGCTTATTCTACAGTGCTTCTAGAGGGGTTTTTTTCTAATGTACTTCTAGAAACATACCTGGAGTCCACAGGTGAAGGAACAAGTAAGCTTCCTTCCTGATGGGCAATGCACACTCAGGGACTAGGTCCTCATAACTGCAGTTACAAAAAGTGCAAAGAGAATAAAACAGCTTTAAGGCACATTAGCAGCCCAGGATTAGTATAATCCACCACCCTTGTATTATACAACAATATCCATTGAAGGTCCTGTGGAGCTTCCTGCACAGCCTGTGGGATAGCAGGTTGACTTCTGTAGCCACTGGGAACTAGCTCAAAGTCCTCGAGCCTGTTAAATGAAATGGCTGAAACAGTTCACAGCACATCTGTGTAGTGCAACATCCTCTAACGATCCCATTAGATTAGGCCCTGAGCAACCTGGTCTAGTTGAGAGGTATCCCTGCCCATGGCTGGGAGGTTGGATTAGGTGATCTCTAAGGTCCCTTCCAGCCTAAGCCATTCTATGATTCTGTGACTCCTCCAGAATCTCCAACAGTGAACTCCTAATATCTATCACAGGACTGCAGCACAGGGCCACCTGGTAGCAAAGGGAAATTCCAATGAGAAGGGAGCCTGGAGAGCCCACAGTGCTTCCAGGGGCACTGCCAAAGACGCTGAACTCTTCAGTTTGGCACTTTCTTTGTCTTCAATGTTCCAGTTCCGCTTTTAACGTATAGGTCGGCATACGGTGCGGGACTGTTGGTGTGGCAGAGCAAAACTATAGCAAGAACACTGCAAAGGCCATACTTTTGAGCTGATGCAAGTTTCTTCAAAACACACTCTGCTAAAATCAACCCATTAAAAACACCAAATGTTTTTGTTCGTTACTTGAAATGAAATTCCAGCTGGTCCAAGAAACTCTATCTGCCTCTGGTTGGTATGTTCAAATCCCTAGTGCTGTTGTAATTCTTGTAAACACCACAAAGGTTTTTACCATAGTTTGCTGCTGAAGAAATGACAAACCACTGTAGATTCATGAGTGTCATTGTTAACTGCAGTTGCAACACAGAAAAATAAAATAAAATAAATGTGGTAAAACTGTATTTTGGAGATAAAACAATACAAGTTCCATTTAACAAACTTCAGTTTCCTCCTATCGAGGTGTTTAGCAGGAGAGCCTTCAGAAAATTTTCACAGCTGCCAGTGTTATCAACTGACAATTTTCTGACAATTACATATTTTTACACATAATGAAACCAAATGAAATTTGATAACAACAAAAAGTAGGCATTTTTATACCAGGAGTTAATGACGAGTATATTGCAGTAGCTTTACACCGATATTTCGTACTGTCCTGAGCTTTTGTATTCATATGGCTGAGCTGTCATGTATTTACAAATAGAAGCTTCACATTTTCTTCTAGATTTTGCATTAGCACATACAGAAGTGATGCCTTAGTATAAAAAAAACATATATTCCAAGAAAACACTGAGAGCAGAGCAGGGTAACAATTCCCTCGGGCTTTCCTACAGCTCCTCCTTTTTGGTTCAAAGCCTTGGATTTGCTTCAACCTGTTATGCACATGTTTTAGTACAACCTTACTTCTTTCAGTGCCCTCTTCAGAGAAATATTTCTAGGTCTACTGGTGATTAATAGCAACTTCTCAAAATAAATGCATTTGTTTTCCTTGTTTGCCACTATATTACACTGCTATGACAGACTCATTATTATTCAGCTTCATCCAATTCTTTTTTTATTTGTCCATTTTACCCTCACAACACTGTTGGGTAGACTTCCTATGACTATCTTAAACGTATTTCCCTCATTTATCACAAAAGTCTGAATTTAGTTGAATTAATATGGCTGATTTAGCCTTCCCTAAAGGAAATGTATAATACTTTACAGAAATAGTGAGGCTTTTTATATAAAACCTCCCCACTATAAATCATAGAAAACTAATTTGGATATCCTGCTTACCCATGAGAAGCAACTAACTCAAAATAGCTTTACCCATAAGCAAGTATACATGTGCAAGGGCTTCTTTGTCTTTTCTTCACCTGTTTCTGCGTGAAAACAGTGTTCATGGGAAGTGCTGGGCAGGCACATTTGGAATCATAAATCCTGATTTTATCTACATAGTCCACAGAAGAAAGACATCCATGCCCATGCCTTTGAAGAATGAGCTCAGTGAATGAACAGGCCCATTGCAAGGGTAGCTGTTCGCCAGCTTGCCTTCAGATTCTGCTATGATAGCAATTTTTGATTACTGTTAACTTAAATTAGTCTTCTGGGGGGAATCTGGATCCTCTCTCCTTTTCTCTTCTTCAGCTTTCCCTCTCACATTAATCAGCCAGTAAATAGCTATTCTGAATCACAGTGGGCTTAAAATGTAGCTTTTCATCTTGAGTCCCATCTTTGTGTTAAAATCATGTCAACTTCTACTTCCCTTGAGTATGAGATACCAGCTTTTATCAGCCACTTGTTTGGAAACTGAAAAAAAACAACAGTTTTATCTTACGCTGCCCTTCACTTGTAAGAGGCTTCCTGTCAACACCAACAGCACTTACACATTATATGTTTTCAAATCTCACCTTGAAAATATTCTTTGCTATGATGTACAAAGCAAAAACAAAAGAAAGGACAAAAATCCAAATGTTAGACAATTTCAAAGACAGGAAAATAAAAGGCCAGTAAACAGAACGTAGAAATGTTTAAAATATATAACAGCTCTTTCTATTTAAAAAAAAAAAAAAA
>VWZK01004503.1:296812-395600 GCA_013396935.1 Baryphthengus martii
TGGATGAGCTTAGTAGAAAAGTACAGGGGCAAGAGGTATCGTATCGATTCCGAAAATCTTAACTCAGTCTTCTCCATCTCTTCTCTGCCGATCACAAAACACTAACAATTAGGTTGTATCTCCAATCTCTTTTTGAAATCTTGAATCTCTGAGTTTCATGTCCTCCTGTTTTCCTATACTATAATAAAGGCTGAGAAGTTAATTTATTTTTCAGTGAAAAACAACATCATAGAACTCCAGGAGGGAAAACTTTTAACAAAAGCATCAAATATCACAAACCTCATGATGCAAATCATTAGATTTGCTGGCGCAGGAGAACTGGAAAATGGTCTGTCTCACACTGGTGCCTGAGGTAGTTGTTTATACCTCAGCTCACAGGCTAAACCAGCCTGACCTATACATCCCTCTTTTTTTTTTCTAGGCCTCACTCAGAAGACAGACTTCTTAGTACCATTGTGAGGTTCACCGGGAGGTTAAAAACATGGAGAGTTATCTTGAAGTATAGAAAGAGCAAAGTCTATTGTGTAAACATTTACATTGTGAGCTGACCTTCTGGCTTCAACTGCTAAAGACACAGGGGTGAAATGTTTTGGAGCAGGAGTCCAGCAAGCTGAGTGGAGTGGGAAGATAAAGAGTGGGCCACAGCTGAATGAGGCAGTGGGGAGAGAGACAAGGAATGCTTCCTCTGGCCCATGAAAGCTTTGGAAAAGGATTGTTCTGAGTGGTCCCCTTGGACCCAGAGGTCCCCAGAGCCAGCGACCCAGAAGTTCCTTCCTATGTCCTTATCAGGATAGTTTCATAGAAATCCAGGCAGACAGAGCATTTCCTTGAGGGTACAGAGAAGGGCATCCCAAGGGAATGAGGTAATACTCTCAATATACCATCCTTTGAACTACACAGCCACAGTTGGGATCCTCTGAATGACACTCAATTTAGGGACCTGAATTCTCCTGAGGTTAAGCTGTGCAGTGAGATCCAGCTGTCTAAACACAGTGTCATTTTAGATGCACAAGGGCATCCCACTGCCAATCCAGAAAATACATGCGTGTTGGGGGTTTGGAAGAGAGGGGGAGGTGTCTCTTGTAGGTCTCACATCTCATGTGTCAGCCCCATGGGAAAGTTTCGGATGCTGGGATGCCACAGATGGCACCTGACACATTTACATGTTTCAATCTGGAGCTGGCTACAAGGCATACTGACTCCCAGAGGGCTTTGAAAACCTATAAGGTGCTGTATCTTATTTACTAATACATAATATACAGCCTGTAATACATTAAAGGAATTATTTCCCATATTTTCAGACATCTGAACACTGAGGACCTGCTTCAGTTGTCCACCCATGGCACACAGTGCCTAGGATATTTAAGATGTCCTAGGGTGTCTAAGACTCCAGATAGAAATACCAGGTACTGCACAGGACCCAAAGAAAATCTGCAACAACCTGCCTGTGAGTCAGGTAGAAAACTTTAGGGTAACTCAAACCATACTGGATATCTCTGAATGAGCAACCAACTAGGTTTTTTAACTGTAGAAATTTGATGCATGTTGGTTAACTTTAACATTAACAGTGACCCCTCACCTATCCCCTAATTTCTGCAGGCTTGGTGTGATGGGCTGTGTGGTTTGTGATGGGGATTGGCAAGGATCTATGCTGGTAGCAGACTAGTGGTCTGTAGTTTACT
This sequence comes from Baryphthengus martii, assembly GCA_013396935.1. NCBI lineage: Eukaryota > Metazoa > Chordata > Aves > Coraciiformes > Momotidae > Baryphthengus > Baryphthengus martii. Next base: position 298,495 of record VWZK01004503.1, read on the forward strand.
GACAAGTCAAATGAACTGCCAGCCTCAAACCACTGGGTAATTGACATTTTCCAGTCAAAACAAGACAGCAGATTTTTGTGTAGGTGTGGACATGAGAACAGTGTGTTGAGAGAGATCTGTGTATCTTTCGTGATTGTAAAATAAACAACACACCACCACTGTCTATTAAGGACAGTGATGATGACATCTGTGACATAGCTTCTACTTGCCCTATCTTAGATAGTTTTCTGTGCACATCAAAGAAAACTCTAGGAGTACTTCACCAGGTAGCAAAGAAAGGCCCTAGAAAGTGAAGAAATAATGATGTTGTAAGAATGTTTTGCCTAAAGCTGAGGCAATCTTGTATGTCCTCAGAGAATGAGCTTCCAGTGTACAATAAAACCCCAGACACCACTTCACTGTTTCATTCTTGCTTGGGGTTTACATGTAGAAATATTTTCACATAGTAAAGAACAAAGATTTCATTTGGGCAGACGGATTCCATGAGCTATCACACCTCTTTTAATCCCAGTTCTTTGTGTCTGTGTGCTTCATCTAGGATATTGTTCCTCCAAAAAGCAGTCACTGGGACAGAAAAAAATCAGTTGCGCACACATAAAAAAAAAATTCAGTATAGAATGTTCAGTTAAACTTTGTCAACATTTATGAAATTCAGCAGTCTGAAAGCAGAGAGACAGGTAGTCTGGATTTTTGGGTTTTTTTTGTTTTTTTAAATTAATACCTCCAGGTTTCTCTTTCTCACCTATTTTGGGAAATACAGTAGAGAGAAAGACTGTGCTGACAATATCAGGAGCCTCTGTCAGAGAGTCAAGAATTCAAGTAGAATTACAAGCAACGGGTTTTAAGTGCAGCAAGAGCAAGAGGGGAAAAAACCAACGTGGTGCTCCTTTGAACTCTGACAAGACAGATGAGACTATAGCTAAGATACTTGAGAGAGAGAGAGACTGAAGGCTTTCCAGGGCAGATGTTTGACTGCAAGTTCATATCATCCATGCCAGAACTTGATGTGAAGTTTAAAGTACGGAATGATTGAGTTACCGAAGGGCAAAAAAAAAAGGTATTACTGAGCCTTCAAGTAGGAAAGGCAAATAATTACAGTAATAAGGTATCCAATACCTTTAATACAGCATGAGATGCCTGCAAGACTTCATGCTTTTCAGCTGTGCAGAGATACCTCTCTTCTTTAACAAGGCAATTAAGGCATCGCACACTCACTGTGCAGTGAGGACTTGCACAGACATTGAGCAGTACAGAAGTCAATACATAAAGTCATTAGAGAAATGATTTCTTATGAAAATTCCCCTCTCCCTCTCCTCTCTTAATAAAGTTGAGAAATGTCTGTCTCCTGCTGCTGCTACATAAATCCACTCTCTCTCTCTCTGTAAATTCTTAAAGTGTCCTATGTAAGAGATGTGAAAATTTGTTATGAATCAGGCCCTAAAAATCTGACAGCAAATCCCATGCTGAAATCCTAGAGGCAGAGTGGAAAAGATTTCTGGAGAATAACTGGAATCCTGCCAAGAATTTTTAAGAGCTTGAATATCTTGGGGGAATATATAAAAACAACCTCATGATTCAGCCAACTAAAGCAGTAAAACAAGTTCCCGAAGGCGGGGATCAGCCCTTTGAACATATTTGGGTGCTCCCTTTAATTCCTGCGTTGCTTTTTCCTTATTCTCTCCTTCTCCCAGTTCCTTTCTACTTTGAAGTTCGGAAGGTAGACTTTATAAGTTACTTTTCCTTCTCACCCAGCCAACAGGGAAAGGTCATAAGTAGGGCAGCCAGTTCCCTCTTCTTTGAAAGCTGTATGAGTGTTATACTTTACACACACATCCTCCCGCCTGAGCCCCAGCACAGTGTGAGCCCTATCACAAATTTATAAGCTCCAGTTCTGTCCTGTATACTACCTAGTCCAGACATGTAACAGTCATCTTAATTATAACTCAAACGTAGAAAGCATGCCACCATCATCTTTCATGATTAAAAGAGGGCAAAGCATCTATAAGTGTCTTATAAAATAGTGTTTAATTTCCAGTACACAAAAGGCCACTACTGTACCACTTAGAAATGCTTGTATGCATTGTCTGTTCTGGAAGCAGGATCTCTCCAGTTTGAAGAAGCCTGCCTGACCCCCATGAATAATGAACTATTTAAGCACTTCAAGAAGAATCCTCAAAGAGATCAATCAAGTGAGACCAAAGGGAATGACAAGAATACAAGATTAAAGAAGGGTCTTATAATCTTGACAAAGTTGATTTGAGCACCTAAAAGTTTAATAGATTTAACTGACAGTGGCTGAAGGTAACTCATACTTTATGGCTTGCGGGATCATTCTTGGAAGCATTTTAGATACAGTTGCAAAGCATTTGGACTTTCTGAAGTATATTGTACTTGGCTATTAGTTAGGAAAATATCATGACTATTAGAACTGTATTGGTTCTCAGAGGTATCAGGGTAATACCATGATTTAATCAACAAAAGAAGAGCTTCTAAGAACAAGAAAGTAACAGTCATCAACTATATCTATATTAGCAAGTGATATGGGAGAGCAGACAGTCAACTAAAACAGTCACTGTTGACACCTCTACCCTGCATGCTGTTCACAGGGTTTATTTCAGACATGGTTCAACATTACCAAAAGGACCTGTCCTCAGTTTAATACCACTTGGGGTTGTAGTGCATCTGATACGCATTTGGAGCACATTTTTTGGTTGGTCATCTTATTGAGTTTAGGTCCACATATGGAAACAAAAAGATTTTGGAAAGCCAAATGAGGACAAGTCTTCCTTTTTTCAGGTGAAAACAACAAGAAAATAGGAACTTTATCACACACTTGCTAGATTTTAGGGCATTTTGACACTGCCATCAGCATGAGGTTCTAAGGAGAACAGAATAGAACAGAACTTTCCATCTTTAAACAGGTATGGAACAGAAGGTGAAAGGCTGTAACAAGGCAAGAATTTCTATTTATAAATAACATAGAACAAAAATGCTAAGGAGTCTTTAATGACTAATGAATTTCAAAAGAAAACTTGACCAAGGCTGCCACTGAATTCCCTAGAAGAGCTTGCAGCAGTTCACTGGATCCAGTGCTTCCAATAAGATGAAGGCTCTTCAGCTATCACTAGGAAACCAGTAGTCATTCCTCTTTATGATGGAAAAATCTTTTTTTTCCTAAATATATATTGTTTTTTTTTCTGAGGTTATTTATTTCAGAAGCAACAAATTAATCGTATGAGTTCAAGAAGTGGGCCCACATGTGTCTCATGAGGTTCAGTAAGGCCAACTGTAAGGTCCTGAACCCAGCTTGGGGCAACTCCCAGTATCAATACAGGCTAGGGGATGAAGGAATTGAGAGTAGCTCTACAGAGAAGGACTTGGGGGCACGGTAAATGAAAAGCTGGACATGAGCTGGCAATGTGCACCTGCATCCCAGAAAGCCGCTGTATCCTGTGCTGCATAAAAAGAAGCATGACCAGCAGGTCGAGGGAGGTGACTCTGCCTCTCCACTCTGCTCTGGTGAGACCCCACCTGGAGCACTGCATCCGGTTCTGGAGTCCTTAGCACAAGAAGGACATAAACTTGTTGGAGCAGGTTCAGAGGAAGGCCACAGAAATGATCAGAGGGCTGTAATTCCTCTCCTATGAAGAAAGGCCTAGAGAGTTGGGGTTGTTCAGCCTGGAGAAGAGAAGGCTTCAGGGAGATCTTATTGCGGCCTTTCAATACTTATACGGGGCTTATAAAAAAGCTGGGAACAAACTTTCTTGCAACAGGTGAATAGGTAATGGTTTTACCCTGGAAGAGGGTTACTCAAAGAGGTGATAGATGCCCCATCCCTGGAAACATTCGAGGTCAGTCGTATGAAGCTTTCAGTAACCTGCTTGAGTTGCAGATGTCCCTGCTCACTGCAGAGGGATTCGCCTAGGTGACCTTTAAATGTCGCTTCCAATCCAAACTATTCTATAATTCTATGAAGCCATCTCTCTGAGGAGGAAGGAAACCTCAGTATTTGAAAACCCCACCAGTTTAATAGTGCTCCCATAGAATTAGAGAATAGAGTCAAGGAGATTTAAAATAATTATACTATCCATGTGCACGCATTAATCTCAGGAACAACACGAGGTATACTGGTAGGCCTTGCATTCCAAATCTCTAGTTCATTTAAAATTTGTGTCCAGTACTTTATCTCTAGCTCTCCAGAAATACTGAGCCAGCAGTCAAGAATGGAATTTAACATTGTGCCAGACGTAAAGAACAAGTATCCACAGCTCAAAGTCTGCGGACATCGCATTTTTGAGTCACACTCTGTCCCAAGAACCAGCAAACGTAAACAAACTGATCAGCCAGCCATGTGATGGACTCAGTGTACAGTAAGTTGTACAGTGAGGACATACAGTAAACCATGTGAAAACTAAGCCTCCCCACTAGAGATTACGCCTCCACAGAACTAAACAAGAAAGAGCTATGCACCAACTCAAAGAATTTGAGGATCAGAAAACAAAGACCTTAAAATTATACCATCACTATCCTCTAGGGCACATGTAGTCCAAAAAAAATGGCCTTTTGTCAGTGCAGACTCAAATAACCTTCGAAGTGATCAGGAACATGAGAATATTTCTACAGTCCAATATCTGCTTTATAAACAAAATGGCTAATTTCAATCCTATCTCTCCTCCTTTGAGAAGGACAATACTTCACCCCGTACTGCACACAAAGGAACACATACTTAATACCCTTTAAAAATACAGATAATCCCACCAGGGGAAACTGGCCTATTCACAGACTTCAAATAATGCACAAATTAAAGCACTTCAACAAATCAAGGTCTCAGTTTGCTGAACTAGACTTCCCAATTGGCAGAAAATGAGCCTGAAGTACAAACAAGGGGTTTCTGTTATCTGTAGCATGAAATGTCAGGTGTTACTTGTGTATTTAAGTACAAAAGGCTTGCATTTCATAAGCTCAGCAGCAAAAGTGAGTGCTTAAAAAAAAAAAAAAAAGGGCAAAAGGAAAACAAGCAGTCTCATTCGTTTCTCATTTATGCCTGCATAAGAAGTTGAAGCCAAAGGAGTTTTCACTGCCACCTGCAATCAGTAATATCAACATAGAAAAATGTTTATACAAGAATATAATTTGGTAATGAACTTCAGTGTGAACAAAACTAGTGAACCCCAAGCCTCACCATGGAAAAAACTAACACTTTTCTGTAATACCTAGTGCTTACATTTTGTACTTTCATACGCCCCTCTAAGTTTCTTCAGTTTTTCAATTGTTAATTCAAAGAAAAAAAAAGGAAACATTAAGCATGGGCAGAATACTCTTTTTCTCCACCTCTAGTGATGTGAGTTTTTGACTGTTTTTAGCACACCATAATTGAAGTTGTCTTAAGTGACTTACCAAGCAAAAGACCCTTCCTTGAGACTTCTCCATAGACAGGATTGTCAATGACACCAGCAGGAGTTCCTTGTGTGACACTTTGACATATCTGCATCTCTAATCCAACCAAGAATTCCTGAAAAGACAGCAAGAATTAGACCACTCTACAATGCTGGTAACTCCATGAGCAACTGGATCAAGTCCAGCAAGGATTTCAAAGCAAGGTGCTTGTCTATTAGTGCTACTGAAAGAATGCCAACTAAATTCTCAATGCCCAACAGTATTCCTAATGTGAAACAACATGTGCTTTTATATCCTGAGATCTCAAAGTTGGTTCCATTAACAGACATAACACTGAAACTATTTTTATAGTTTTGGCAACAAGGCTCTTGAAGTATTCCTATCAAGAATGAAAGTCTTCTGTAAGGCACCCACTTTTCAGTGACAAACAGATCAATGGGGTCTGATGGATTCTGACAGGCAACAAATATTGTCTTCACAAATGCCTGTCAAAAGCCACAGACCTTACCTTTGGTAAGACTTTTATCAATCTCTTACTAAACTCCTTCAAGTGCTCTTGGGAATCCAACCTAAATTAAATTAGTCTGCGATGGGTGCACAGTTGGCTGAAAGCTGCATTTAAAATGTGGTTATCAGCACTCACAGTCAAAAGGGACGTATTTGTTAAATATCGTCTCCTGAAATTCGTTATTTTATATAGTTTCATTAACAAATGGAATAAAGAAAACCTTTGTGACCTTTGAAAACAGCATCAAACAGGGCAGGTAACAGGCACTTATAAAAATAAGGCTAGAATGGGAAAAAAGATCTTTGTCCACTGAGAAAATACGGATGAGGTCAGAAAGGAGTAGTGAAAACTCCTGCACTTAAACTAGAAATAACAACTCTATAAATACAATAAGGGGAAAAATCCAGCTGATCGGAAGCTTTGTAGAAAAGGATCTGGGGGATTCCAAACTGCATATGAGTCTGTTAAGACAAGCTGTTTCAAAAATGTATCATACACTTGTTAAAAATGTAAAATAAAGGAGCATTATAAGAAAGGTAACCTAAAGAATACTCTCACTTTTCCTAGTCCCACAGCTGGGCATCGTGTCAGCTGTAGGAGCAGTGTTCTAGCAGGAGAGCAGCCACTGAGTGTCCAGAGGAGAACAGCAGGCACTCTAAGAAAAGAATGGGATTCTTTAGTCTGAAGAAGAGGGCCCTAAGAAGAAACATGATTGTCTTAAAATATGGTGAAGACTGCCAAAAGAAGAACCAGCTGTTTGTTTATCCACCAGGGCTAGGACAAAAATAATAGGTTTAAACTCCAGTTGCCAAGATGCAGAATAAACATTAGGAAAATGTTTCTAATAATAAAGTGGATTTTTTTCTTTTTTAAAAAAAGGTTAGAGAAATGAGGTTGAGAACACTACAAGATCCTTCCTTAGGATTTGTTGGTTGATAAAGCGCTTAACGTGAGCCAGTAATGTGCGCTCATAGCCCAAAAGCCTCAACTGTATCATAGGCTGCATCAAAAAATGTGGGGCCAGCAGGTCAAGGGAAGTGATCCTTCCCCTTTACTCTGCTCCGGTGAGACCCCAGCTGGAGCACCTTGGAACTCCCAATATAAGGACATGAATCTGTTGGAGAGGGTCTAGAGGAGGCCATGAGGATGATTGGAGGGCTGGAGCACCTCTCCTATGAGGACAGGCTGAGGGAGTTGGGTCTGTGCAGCCTGGAGAAGAGAAGGTTCTGGGGAGACCTTGTAGCAGCCTCCAGGACCTGAAGGGGCTACAGGAAAGCTGGGGAGGGGCTTCTTATAAGGACCTGTGGGGATAGGACAAGGGGCAATGGTTTTAAATTAGAGGAGGGGAGATTTAGATTGGACATTAGGAAGAAGTTCTTTCCTTTGAGGGTGGTGAGACACTGGAAGGGGTTGCCCAGAGAAGCTGTGGAGCCTCATCGCTGGAAGTGTTGAAGGCCAGGCTGGATGAGACTCTGAGCAACCTGCTCTAGTGGGAGGTGTGCCTGCCCATGGCAGGGGGGTTGGAGCTCGATGATCTTTAAGGCCCCTTCCAACTCCAGCCATTCTATGATTCGGAATAAACAAGTAAGATCTTACAGTCTGTCTCTGCTGTTGTATCCCTAAGTCTATGATAAGAGAGTTGTCCTCTGCATTTTTTGTCAGAAGGGCTGTAGAAGAGCTCTTCTGCTAATCTTAGAAGCTGGTAGACCGGCAGCTTTTCCAAGTGTGTATGTGTGTGGCTGCACTCACATAACTTTCTGTGTGAGCATGTACATACCTTCACACATGTGCATGTGTACATGTGCAAGCCTGTGTTTCCACACATTCTCATGTGAATGTGGTGTCCTTAACTACCTGAAATTTAGTTTTAAAAACATTTAGCAAAGATTTCCCTACATTGAGCATCAATAGCATAAAGGGTTTGGGTCTGTAGGGTTGCTAGTGTCCAGAGAGTGTTTAATGCTGCTATTCTTGGCCCACCTTTTCCTCCCAAAATACAGGAGGTTTAGGAAAGGTATAACAGTAAATGTGAAGAGGCGGTTTTTTTTCTTTTTTGAAAGAGCAGTTGGTATGTAGTTCTTGTCTCATTTACATCTACATGTAGCACTGAATGCAACAAAATGACACCAGCATAAAACTGACTTGAAGAGAGAAACAGATTTTTGTATGATTATAGTAATATCGGAAGAGCTATTGATCTGAAGATTTGTTCCACAAGGGTGAGTGAAGCTATTCAAGAAGTATGTTCCATGACACTTGCACATAATAGCCTAAAGGTGGGACCAGAATATGATACAAAATAAACATCCAAGCAATGCAGACTATGTCTAAACCTGGTAAAATGAAGGAGATGACTATCCCCACTATTTAGACCAAATGGTTTTCATTTACACTTGGCAGCTCCTTTGCTCCATTTTGGAATATCTAGGCAAAGTTTTCCTCAGTATTGTGTTCCCACTCTATAGTTTCAGTGTTCTGGGTGGCTGCCCAATGAAAAGCTAATCAACTATGTGCATTTCACTTAATCATATCAATACATCACCTCTACTCATGACCACATGGCCCAAAGAGTGGCAGCGCACAAGAAATCTGAGAGCACACTGAAGAGAGATGGGAAGACATGAAGGAAGTTAGGTAATTTTACTAGGAGAACAAAGTTCCTTAATTAAATCCCTTTAAAAGTTTATGAGATGGTCTGACAAGGCCAGGAAATAAAATTTTCCCCAAATGGAAAGCAGCAAAGACCAGCCATGCTACTTGCAGGAAGGAGGGAATGGGAATTTACCCGAAAAATATTTAGCTGCTTCCAGCAATGAAGAAAATTATTTGCAATATTAAAAAATCCTGGGGATATGCGTTTTATTTTTTAAAAAAAGGGAATGGTGGTATGCCTTCTATTGTTACTGCAACAAAGATATAAGACCAGGATGGAGGGAGAAGAAAAAGTCCACCTTACACAGAGTCATTAGAAACTTTCAATTCTCTTGGCTAAAAGATCTTCTTTGCGTTGAGGCTCTCACCATTCCCAGTAGTGACTGCTTCCTAAGGCTGCACATGTGCCTCCCCCTCTGTGGTTGAGTGAGGATGTTCCATTCCCTCAGAGCTCCCCAGGCTGCATCCGAGCAACCCGAATGGATGCGGGCTCCAGCTCGCGGCTGCTGGGGCTGGCAGAGGTGGGATTTCACTGTAATGCCTGGAACTGTGACCAAGAACCTGTCTCTCCACTCCTTCCACTGATCCCCCTGCTAGCAGTATATGGCAGGGAACCATCTCATTCTTATTCAGGAAGGATAAGAGGAAAAAGTGAATAGTAAAAGCAGGGGAGTGAGTGAGGCACAAGAAAAGCAGGCATAAAGATATGTCTAGGCAAACAGATAACCAACTAGGAGAATGCAGAGAAGCAAAATATGGAGAAAATTACTCTCATGAGGTCGGAGAAGGTATCTGGCAAAGAAATGATGACATTACAGAAACAGTTTAGAGGAGAAAGAGAAAAAAGGGGTCAAGTAGGAAACAGAATGAAGAGAAAAGTTTGTGCCCAGCAAAGAATGTGCTCCTGCAGAGCCTGAAATGAAACACAGCACCCCATTTTGTCTGAACATTACAAATGATGTTATCAAAGTATCATATGCTCATCCAGTGACGATCATTCACATAGGGCAACAACTTCCAAATAATTATTCCATAACCCAAGAGGCAGGTATCTGAGCAATTCACCTAAAACATCATGATTAGCCACTCAAGAAGACCATTTGACTCATTTTCAAAACCAGGAGAAATACTGCATGTACACAAAGAATACTCAACAAATTATTAAATTTGCAAAATCAAACACTTGGCAAAAAGGAAATACTAGAATCAAGGCTTTATCTATCCTGTATAAGCCTCCCATGCAGGTATTTCAGGACAAACATGCCATGCTTGCAGGTTGCCTTTGTCTTAATCAAGAATCAGGATGCATCAGATCTCAACTAACACACTATTCTTCAATACTTTTTTTTTTTCTTTCTGGATTTCTTATTTCCTGACATTGATCACTGTCCTTTTTTTTTTTTCTTCATTCTGTTCACTTTCTACTTTTGGGGCAAATACAGAGGAGGGGGCAGAATTCTAGAACAAATTTATTTTCCTTTATCACTCCTCATTAATTCCCAAAAAACAATATGTGCACTTGTGTCTACGCTACTGGGAAAAAAAAAAAAAAAAAGTCAGGCACTCTTCTTTCGCTGAGAGCAAGTGACAGCACAGTCCACATCTACATAGCTAAACTCCTCTCCTCATCCCAAAACAAACTGGCTGCATCTAAACCATCTATTAGGGAACAACCTGGGTCTCAGCTTGTGCTCAGGCATTGACTGTGCAGATGTTATTCAGCTTGAATAAAAAAAAAAAATACCAACAGGTCAATGCTAAAAATTACATAATATGGAGAACTGTAATCTTGCGCTTAAACTCATATACTTTCCCTGTTTCATTTAGCAGAATAGGGGTAGCCAATAAGACTAGAATTCCATGAGAGAAGTTTATTTTAGAATAGAATAGTCATAGAATCATTCAGGTTGGAAAAGACCCTTGGGATCATCGAGTCCAACCATGAACCCTACTCTACAAAGCTCACCCCTAAACCATATCCACCACCACCACATCTAAATGACCTTTAAACACATCCAGGGATGTCGACTCAACCACCTCCCTGGGCAGCCTATTCCAATGTCTGACTCCTCTTTCTGTGAATTTTTTTTTGTAATGTCCTGTCTAAACCTGTTGTGTAAATAAAAAACATCATCATGTATACAGAGGGCAGCATCTTTGGATCTGGTGTTTCCAAATAAATGATTTTCAGTAATGTGTTTTTAGTATCAGTTGTCTGTGTGCTGTGTAATTCATACAGGGACACGAAGCCCTGCATAATAAGTTGGTTGGCAAATCCAGAAAGACACCAGAAAGAAAAAAAAAAAAAAAAATTCTGAAGAAACAAAATAAAAAGAAACAGGTATAAGACTGGAAAGTTGAGATCTACTAGACAGCATTCAGGTTTTATGTTTTAGCATTGAACAAAATGCATATATTATGCACATGTATCGCTAATTCCTGAAATAATACGTGCAGCATGGCACATCATTCTGTAGACAAGCAATTGGCAGGTAATTTTTACAATAGCAAGATGAATTCACAGTATGGGATGTGTTGATTGCTCATGTCAGTCCCTTTGAAATTTTAAAGCGATAGTAATCAGAGCTATAAATCTCTCCTAAGTATAATTAGATTACTATTTATACCTACTGTTGTTAAAACCAGCCTAAGAAATTACTTTTAGGGCACCATTACTGAAGAAATAATCTCTTTAAAACAATAATCACTGAGTTAAGTGCAATTCATATACCTACTTTCTATAATGAGAATGCGTAATTCAAGTATTTAAGAACACTAAATGCCTTTTCCTATTTAAAAGTTTGATAATAGCATTGACAGATCTCAAAGTTGGGGTTTCCTTCACATTATACTGTAGGTCTGGGACCATCCCCCAGTGCTGTTGTGCACTGAGATGGTGGATTAGCTAGAATAGTACCTCTGCACAAAGGCACCCAGTGAGGGATGCAAGATTTGTGTTACAGAAAGCATGGGTTCTGATGGCTGTAGGGAGCATTATGATAATGAGACAATTATGATCAACTGACTAGAACTAGAATTATCTCCATAGATTTTTTTAATCTTTTAGGAACATATTAGGAATGCCAAAAGATGGTAGATTTGTATAATCTGGTCCAGTGGTTCACTCTTGTTAATTTACATCTTACTTCCAGTGGGAACCATCTTGGCTTTTTTTTTTTTTTTTTACAGCAGAGAGAAGACAGAGCAACACGAAGGCAGTAAAATCTGAAAGTGAACCATGTTCTCAATTAATCAGATGTCAATAAAGATATTTACATGATTCTAAAATGAAAAGAGATATTTTTAATCCCCAGGTAAAGGGAGAATTCCAGAGGAATGGGGAATTTTTTGCTTTTTCAGAATGGTCCCAGATTTAAGTGTTCATGTATAGGCTTCAGTCAGAGAATGCTGATGCAGCTTGAAGTTTGCTGGCCTTCTGCAGTGAGTACGTTCATTAAACATGAGCAATCGCATGAAGAACACTGACAACAGAAGCTGCTTCCAAATCCATGGCTGGAATAACTCAGGTAGATAAAAGATCAAGGGATTATAGTATTCAAACACAAATTGTATGAATGCATCTTGTTACAGGACTTAAAAGCAAAGGAGTCTATGCTTCTCTTGATGCCTGTAAACCTCAGCAGACTTTGCTCCTCTTTTTTCCAGTGGAGGTTCATGATCTTATAGTTTGCTTCATGTAACGCAGATTCCTTAACTCAGCAGCTTTCACAGAGGTTTTGTCCATGACCTACTCATGTGAAGTCAGGGGCAAAACTACCCCAAAGGTCTCACAGCATTGTATAGTTAGCTCTCATATGGAACATCCTCACTTTCCCTCAAGGAGTCACTTCATTCCCCCATTAATATTTTATTACACAAATCTCATAAATGGAAAAAGCATATGTTTGGAATGATATGCAGCAATAAGAGTAAGACCCCATTTTTATGTAGTTTTCCATTACATGATCCAGCTCATTTATTTAAAACAGTTTTGAGTCCATTCTCGTCCAATTTTATTTTTCTCTTAAATTATTCAGGTGAGGAATTTTTCTAATAGATGTATTTTATCTTAATTGTCAAAAAGCCTCTATTTAATTCTCTAGATATTGCAAAACGTAGTATTAGTCAAGTCTAACAACTTTTAAAAAGCAGAGTTTAAGAATAATTCTTCAGGTAATGTTATTCTCCCACCAGAGACAATCTACTTTTCCTGTTCTATTACACTTTCTATTAATTGAGCATTAGTCATAAAGTAATGGATGTATGTTGAGATTTTGATTTTATTGACTTTGTTACATATTACTGTATCAATTTATCAATTTATCTCAATTATAGCTATCATTTAAATAGCTACATCATCTATTCACAGACATTGTTTAATCATAGAATCATGAAGGTTGGAAAGGATTTCCAAGATCATCAAGTCCAACCTTCTACCCAACACCTCCATGACCACACTAGATCACGTCCCAAAGCACCACATCCACCCGTTTTTTAAACACCTCCAGGGATGGTGACTCCACCACTTCCCTGGGCACCCTGTTCCAATTCTTAACTGCTCTTTCAGTAAAGAAATTCTTCTTAATATCTAATCTGAACTTCCCCTGGCGCAGGTTGTGGCCATTTCCTCTTGTCCTCTCATTAGTTACTTGAGAGAAGAGACCAACATTGGCCTCACTATAACCTCTTTTCAGGTAGCTGTGGAGAGCAATAAAGTCTCCTATTCTTCAGGCTAAACAAGCCCAGCTCCCTCAGCCTTTCCTCATCAGACATGTTCTCCAATACCCTCACCAGCACCGTTGCCCTTCTCTGAACTCTCTCCAGCACCTCAATGTCTTTCTTATACTGTGGTGTCCAGAACTGTACACAGTACTTGAGGTGTGGTTTCACTAGTGCCGAGTGATTCCTTATGATTTTTTTTTATTATTAAGAGGTCCAAACAGAGGCTCTGCTTAAGCATATAAGCCATCTCATTTTAGACAATACCTGCAATATTGACCACAATCAGCAAGCACATTTTAACACAAGTATCTCTTCCACCAGGTGCAAAGCTCCATTCAAAACCACATTCTTTAAAATAATCTTCAACCCCTGCTTTGTATTTGCTTCTATTTGCCAGAGACACCATGGGCTGGAGCGTTACCAACGCCTGAGACTGTTATACACATAGTGCTCAAATGACTTAAAGTCCAGGAATAAAAAGTGGAGGAGAAGAACCAGGAAAAATTTAAGATGTTTCCTATTTCAGATTTGCTTAGGCCCAGCTGCATGCCTCTCTTTGGCCATTTGTTAGCAGCTACCAGTAAGCAACTACGCCCAAAGGGAAAATGTATTCTGGTTAAAGATTGGCTTATGGCCTCATCAGCCAGGTTTTACAGCTCTTAAAGAACAGCAAGAGAAATATTTATGCTGAACTTGTTGCATAGGGACTTCAAATAGCAGGACAGTAATTTCTTGCATAACTATTATATTTAGCTGGAGAGAGCAGTTACAGTGAGAGGAGAGAAGGGGTTTCTAAAAGTAAAATATCCAGAAAATAAGATGAAAATAGAGAAATGCTACACTTTGTTTGAATTATTTTTCTTTCTGAAAATGTTCCCAAGACTACAAAATGTTTTGTGTGTCCTTTGAGTTTTGAACACCCTAAGTACAGTAGCACATGTCTGTGCTGTTTAACCAAACCCTCCAATGATTGGAACTGCTTCTATCTTTTTTCTCTTTTTTTTTTTTTTTCCCCTGTGTATGTGTGTGTATAGAAGAGAATATTATTTATAACCATCTAAGGTCTGGCACAGCATTTTTGAATCAATGCCATTCAACACATCAACGTTACAGTTGTTCTATATTAATCTAATTGTTTTAACAACATTGGAAAGTTTGTTCTTAACTAACATATATATTTACACGATCTACAGTTCTAGCTTGTTCAGTAATGAGGTCCTAAAGAAGAATGTTTCAGCACTACCTTTCACACTAATATTGAAAAAAAAAAAAAAATCAATCACCACAAATACATACCTATTCAAGGACCTCCTAGTATTATTAAAGTCTCCAGGAAGTCTCAGTCTGGCTAAACTGATGTAGGATTTCAAGTGGTAAAACTAAGGAATGTAATTTCTGCAAAGAGAAACACCCTAGGAGATGACAGAGAAGAAAGATTTCACAGAATTCAAAAATGAGATGGCCAAAAATATTAGAGTAATAGTTAAGCCAACAGGAGCTAGGACAGAGATTCTATGATTCTATCCTGGAAGGCTAGTGGCCTTGCGTCTGGTAGTACTTGCTTGCATCTCATCAATATGTTACATCATACCTAATGCCAATTTTTGGTGCTGATCTTTTGCAATAAAAATCAGAAAAGGCTAAGTAAAGACACCAGCCAATCAGTTTCATTTCTGAAAGAGAGAAGTGCTTATTCAGTGAAGTCACATTCACTGAATACAGAATCCTAGAATGGCAGGGTTTGGAAGAGACCTCTGGAGATCATCGAATCCAAGCCCCCTGCCAGAGCAGGATCACCCAGGGCAGGACACACAGGAACAGATCCAGGTGGGGCTGGAAAGTCTCCAGAGAAGGAGACTCCACAGCCTCTCTGGGCAGCATGGTCCAGGCTCTATCAACCTCACAGGAAAGAAGTTTCTCCTCATGTTGAGGTAGAATTTCCTGGATTCCAGTTTGTGCCCATTGCCCCTCGTGTTATCGCAGGGCACCACTAAAAAGAGACTAGGCCCTTTTACTTGACCTCCACCCTGAAGATATTTGTAAACAGGAATAAGATCCCCTCTCAGACTTCTCTTCTCCAGATTAAACAGTACCAGGGCTCTCAGCCTTTCCTCATAAGTCCTCCAGTCCCTTCTTGTAGCCTCCGTTGGACTCTCTCTAGTATATCCCTGTCCCTCCTAACTGGGAAGCCCAGAATTGGACACAATACTTCAGATGTGGTCTCACCAGGGGAGAGTAGTGGAGAAGAACCTCCCTCAATCTGCTGGACACACTCTTCTTTTCTGACATGAAGTTAGTTCTTTCCTAAGACTGCAGCCCAGCACCAAACTCCTAAGAAAGCTGCAGTATTAGGCACAGAATGTGCAACCTTGTGATTTACTTGGTCATATGTGGGCACATATGGATACATATGTAAACATGTTCTTGTGCGTGTATACACGTCCTTCTTTCCTTACTGATTTTTCTAAACAAAATCTTTGCACATTGTCTTTTTTCCGTTCTAACTTTTAGCTCCAAAATAGGTGAGTAGCCTTCTGATCACTCACCAGGCTGATGTTACTGACTTTGATAGATCTAAGATAAATTGGAGTGACAGGAAACAATAATATTAGGAGACTTCAACAATGTCGTGTAGATTGAGAAGTCCCACCAGGCCTGGTGTTGAGACCAAAATTTGAGAAACCACTGATGGCATTCATGGAGCTGCTAATCAGAAAACCCTCAAGAGGAAACCCTTGAACCTGAGCAGTGCTTCAGGTGATTCTGAAACTATCATTCATCTGCGTAATATACAGTTGCAATTTTAAAGTTTGTGGTTAAAACCAATTGCCACTGGGTTTTCAGCATCCTTTTTCACTGAACACTGAGTCCAAAATCCTGTATCCATCTTCTCAAAACTGTCAAACCAGAAATTTAAGCTACAAATCAATAATTTCCACAAAGGTCAGGCTGACTGCTTCACAGTGGGATTAAGGCCATCATAAAAACAGGTCTAAACTGCCATCACAGACAAACACCTGAATTTTACTCCAGGATCTAACCACAGTCCATCTCCAAGAGAAAAGTTATAGATGTATAAAAGGGAAGATCAAATTGGGCCATCCTATTGTTTCCACACAGAAGTTTCATACTGGAGGGTTAGTGATTTCAAACTCACAGACCTCACCAAAGTCTGCAAATCATCATTTTTATGCACATATTT
Source organism: Baryphthengus martii (assembly GCA_013396935.1). Taxonomy (NCBI): domain Eukaryota; kingdom Metazoa; phylum Chordata; class Aves; order Coraciiformes; family Momotidae; genus Baryphthengus; species Baryphthengus martii. Next base: position 314,976 of record VWZK01004503.1, read on the forward strand.
AGGAAACAGTACCAGCTATTTCAGTTCTCCTTGTACTTCTCACTACTTTGCTTTCAATGCACATATATTTTTACTCACTTAGCTTCTCAGTGTTACCTTTTACTGTTCTTAGTCTAGGAAGTGTTATTGGATACATTTTATCACTTTAATTGTTCTAATTTAATATTGTGCTTTTTCATAGAAAATCTCATTTGAAATGGCAAAGGGTTAATTGTGGAATTTTCCAAGGGAATGTCCCAAGGAAAGAAAAATATATGGGCTAAAATCAGTGAAATGCTAATTTTAGAATCTAATTTCTAGTTCTAATTTTTCTTTATAAGGTATTTTTTATATTAACCCTACACATGGAGAAGCATCTCTAAAATAAACATAACGCTTTTAATGTTCTGAATGCCACTCCACATACAAGCAAAACAAAGCATGTGTTAAACAAGAACCATAATTAAGCTTTTATTTAATTCAATATATTTACACACCTGATTAAACATGAATATCTAAAGACTTGCATGTGTCATTTTAATTATAAATAGATGTAATTATATGTAACAAGCTCAAATTCTCTTTACTTTTCATAAACTCAGGCTTCTGAACTCCTCTGTTTAACAGTGCCTATTTCTTTAATAATCTGTTTCCTGGATGCTAGTGCTTTCCGAGATTTTACATTAAATGCTGAAGTAGGATCAGTTTAGGCAAACTAACATCACACAAGATATAAACCAAATCTCTGTTGCTCAACAAACACACATACAGGCACAAGCATGGATCCCTGCTGAGAAGTTAAATCCCAAACAATGGAAAAATCTCTGAAATCTGAACCCAGGACTTTGCATTTTGGGGAGACGCAGACATGGTGTCAGCTGATTTGAAGAAAACTCTGCATTTAGTGAGGAGAGTATTTCAGAGACAAGTCTGAACCCACACCCTAAAAGAACCCAAATCTTGTTCCTACACTGACAGGCCTAGTGACTGCTGAGGTTTAAGCAGAACCACCTCCTTGGGCACCAACTTTTTCAGATGTATTCACCAAAACTACATGAATACACAAAGTAGAAAGTGCATAAGAGAGACCTCACCCAGTCTGCCTCTTTCCTCCCTCGTTTCTCATATCTGGTGATTGTTCATCGGTTGCTATCTCAGTTGGCCTATTTTGTTTGTTCAGGCTGCAAAAGGAAAAGCCCATCTTCTCAGTAGATTGCCAGTGCAATGTAACAATCTGCAGTGCTGACTTCTCTTGAGATTTTCTGATTTGAGCCAGACATTATGTCCTAGAAAGAAACACTTGCTTTAAAGGGCAGTAAATCTGTACAAGATTCCAGCGGTCCTGCATCTGTATTTCTAGTCTCATACACATCTGTAGACAATTAATTTGGTTTGCCATATCAACCTTTCTCTTAGAGGGGCCAGCAGGCCTCACTCAGTACACAGGAACAAAATACAAGGGAACAAGCTTTGTTTTCAACACTGCCCATTCAATGCATCAATTTGAGCAAATCAGTTTGAATAAATCAGCAAACTGCTCAGTTTCAAATTCTATGAAGTGGAAACAACTTAACTTTATGAGATACACATAATACATTCTGCGTTACTTGAATGAGAGGCTGGCCTTTAGAATTTGAATTTAAAACAAATTTCAAATGAGCCTCAAGAAAATCTCCCAAATCCCACTGCATGGCATTGGAAGTTGGAACACCTAAATCCTTCAGGCATCTTTGCTGAAGTCATTTTTCCTGCCCACATGTACACACACAAACCTCTCAAACCTCTGCACTATGCTGGCAAAACATTCCTCATAAAACTCTCAGAGAGACCATTTGTACTCTGGCTAACAAATACATTCAGAAATAGTCAAAGTTTACTACTGGTAAAGGGAAACAAGGAAGTTTCATATATTTATATATTAAATAAAATGAGAATCTTGGGTCACATAGATGATACACAAATTGAATCTGTCACATGCTGCAACTGCGCAGCAGGGTTATGTACTTGTCTCTCCAAGTTGTCAGCTGTCCATCAAATCTGTAAATAGATGGAACTCAGATTATAAATTGTTCTACCACCTTTGATTAATTATTATTATTACACACATGAAGGGAAAATGCAAATTTGTCCAAATACAACTACTGACACATAGTATATGTGTTTATGAACTGTAACAGGTAAGGAATTCATTGATATTTATATTCTTTGGATGACTTTGCTTGTACTCATGGGTTTTAACATCCATCTGTGTGTTTTACTCAACTGAAAGATTAACAATGCACTGTAGTTTGTGTCTGGCCTCTAGATGATGCTACAATGCTTTTAACTCTGGCATTTAGCAGTACATTACATGCAAGAAACTTCGAACTATGCTCAAATCATTTGGTATAGTAGCTTAAAAGCAACAGAAAAGTTACTGCTTACAAAAAAAAAGAAAATAATCTGAAAAGGATCGAGACCTTTTTCTCCAGAAGGTTTCTACTGCAAGTGGATTGATTTTAAGTACAGAAGAAAAATATTATTAGAATTGGCATGTTGTATTTCATAACAAAGATCCTGTGACACCAAGAGTAGATCAAATTTAACTCCTGCAATTTGTAGCAACAGCTCTCAAAAACCTCATCCTGCATCCTCTGATTTTTTCACCACCATAAAGCACCCTTCAGTTCACTTCGATCTGCCTTGTGACAAGTGGATGTGGCTCACTGGCAGATAACCACTGGTAAAATATGATCATCACTGAAGATTTCTCTCATTATAGAATATACTTTCCTGGTGACTCAGCCTACTTGCACAGCATGTTAACTGACATGACATTGTCCAGTTAATCCCACTGAGAAACAAGTTCCTCTCTCTCTCTGGGAAGCACTTCTAGCTGCCCTTAACATCATAGACCTCGGCTGTTTCCTAATTCTCCTGGTTCCCATTCCTCAGCGACAACTTCCTGTCCACCTGCTGCCCAGATCCATGAAAGGATGCAGGAAGTCCACATTTGTGATTCCAACAGTAAGAAGTTGAAAACAAGAGTTTCAGGCAGGTCACCAAGACAGTTTAAAAAAAAACCAACAAACAAACAAAAACCACCACAAAAAAAACCCAAACAGTTGGATTTATGTCTTTCATTGTTGGGACTTTTTAGAAAATCTGATGGGGTACAGCAAACTAGTGAATTTTATCTCAGGTGCTCTCCCATTTGGTATCCTGGGAAAAGGCTTAATGTTGTGAGAAGGATGCGATGAGGTTCTGACAGGTACTAGAACCTTACACTTTAAAAGTTTCCACTTTCTACTCAAAATTTCAATAGAGCAAGTGAAATCAGTGGCAAGTTCTTTGTTTTAATCCTTAGAAAGGAAGCCACATCTTTCAAGTTTGCATTTTTTCACCTGATGGTTGCCAGTAATTACAAAGAAGTAACTATCCAGTGGTAACCACCCTGCCATGCTCATATCATGGTATGCTATAATGTCACACAGAAGATCCTGCCTAAGTTGTTTGGTAATAAGTGCAATAAGAGATGTAGTATCTTTTAGTTATTAACATATTAAAAATTCAGATACCACACCCCCAATAACAGCTACATTCCGATTTCTTCAAGATGTGGGACTGCAAAACTACTCACCTCATTTATCATTGTTGTTGATTTTGCAGGTGACACCGTCTCCTCACGGCAGGAAATCCAAAGAACTAGTCAATTGGAAAGGCTGACTTTCAACCTCCCATTCAGGTGACTGGTTGTAGGAAAGCCAAGACAACTCTCCCTACTTTGCCATGCAGTCTGTTTCCCACCCCAAAGGCCATGGAACTCTCCTGCCTTGCATTCTTCTACTCTTCCCGGTGAGCTGACTTTTCTGTAGCAAACTTTTCTTGATCAAACCAGCTCTCAAACACACAAACTGGGGCCCCTATAACCTGGAGAAGACAGCAAGATAATGAATTTATGTTGTGCCCAAATGTGCCTGTTAATAGTTCACTTCTATAAAAGAACAAATTGCCTGGAGGGTGTACTCAGCATGATCCAATGGCCTGCAGCCAGATGAGTGCCTGTAAACTGGGGAAGAGGTGGAAAGGAACTTTGCATCTCTCTTATTTCTCCGTTTTTCACTCCTAGCTGCTGCCAAAGACCTTAGCCTATTGTGGCCCACAGATAAATATGTCGGTGTCTACAGTTGCATGGAAGATTATTTATGGGAGATGGGGGGAGGGAGTTCACATTTGCCTTGCATGAGGTAACCAGTTCCTGTGTATACCTCAGGAAGCTGTTACAAGGCTTAAAAAAAAAAAAATTAAGAGGAGATTATCTTATGCTTTCAGGGTCTATCTAAAGTGTTGCACAACAGCTACTCCAAGCATAGGGATCTGTAGTAACACACAGTGGTTCATAGATCAGTAAGACAGCAAAGCCTTTCAAAAAGGAGGTGTGGAAAAAAATACCAAGAGGACCAGCAGCTGAAGAATAGTCATGGCTACAGCTTCTGACAGCTCTTCAGGCTGGAGAGAGCGTTTTTCATGACAGCCCCTTTAACATTAACCACTTCCATGTCTTGATTAGACAGCGACGACACATCAAGTGAGGGGAGAATTCTAGCAGGCAGCACAGAAACAGATGGCACTGCCACAGCCCTCCTCCTGCCAGCTGCCTGGGAAGAAGCTCTCTCTACCCTCTAATAAAAACAGCAGGAGGTCAGGCAGATTCCCATACCACTCACTTTCTGCATCAGACAAGAGGCACCTCAGGAGCAATGGATGGAACACAGCACAGGAATAAGCAAACCTGTAACGGAAGGCTCGTGAAGATCCAGCTTCTAGGCAGCCTGAAATCCCACGTGCTTACTGGAAACTCATGACATTTAGGTTCACTTCCATTTGGAAGTATAAAACAAAAAATAGCAAATATCAAATATATGTGCAACTTCAAAGCCTACTGTGGAATCCTAAGATAACATGATTTATTTGTTCTCCTTGGTAAAGCTCTTCTAAGTATTTCTTTTAAATATTGGCTTATCTTTTCACCAATGCCCTTTGGTAGATGAAAAAAATAGCCCTACCATGCTAGGACAGAAATGATTTGTGTGTGTTCTTTTACAAATATTTTTGGTTTCAACACCTTTATACTTCTTTTCCCTTTCAGATATATTTCACAGCATAACTCAAGGCAGTCTCCAGACTGTAGGGCTGATCACAGAAAATATGTGCCTGGGGTTATCATTCGATCGTTGTGTCTGTGTTTAGCCCATATCTAGGGCAGAACTCTAGCAGTTGCCCTATCACCTTTTCAGAAGACACATGAAGAGTATCTTTTAGGTTTTTTCTCTGTCTAATATCCCTAGCAGAGCCAACCCCTAACACAGTAATTGAGTAGAGTCGATGTTATTGAAACACACATTTACTACCCATGGAAAACAGAGGAGTGAATAAAATCTACCCCATGTGAAAGACTAAGGTGTGTAACTCTGGTAAAGCAGAAAAGGCTTTTCCTGCAAGGAAGTAGGGCCAGATAATGATCAGGGAGAGTTTTTCTTTTTTTTCTACCTGTTGTGCAGAATTCTTAGATCACAGAGTTTTCCCACTTAAAATAAATAAATACATAAATCTACAATAAAAGCTCCAAACAACTGCTTTCTATAACAGTGTTAATATAGCATTTCAGGCTACTGTGAAACGGCACCATATCATTTCTAAGAATTAGTAAGTTAAGATATACATGGTAGGGAGGTGATTTTTTTTCACCTATTTACCAGCAACATTAATTTCTCCACTTCAGATCTATGACATAAAATAAAACATCTGAAATAGACCAAAAAAATTCCTGTTATGGTTTAACCCCAGCCAGCAATTAAGCCCCACACAGCAATTCACTTGCTGCCCTTTCATTGGGATGGCAGAAAGAATTGGAAAGGTAGAAGTGAGAAAATTCATGGGATGGGATAAAGACAGCTTAACAAGTAAAGCAAAAGTCATGTGCACAAACAAAGCAAACCAAGGAATTCCTTCACCACCTTCCATCAGCAGGCAGGTTCAGCAATCTCCAGGAAGGCCAGGCTCCATCACACGTTAACAGTTACTTGGGAAGACAAATACCATCACTGAATATTCCCCCCCTTCTTTCTTCTTCTTCCCTCAGTTTTATATGCTGAGCATGATACCATATGGTCTGGAATATCCCTTTGGTCAGCTAACATCAGTTGTCCTAACTGTGTCCCCTCCCAGCTTCTTGTGTCCCTCCAGCCTACTCGCTGGTGGGGTGGGGTGAGGAGCAGAAACGCCTTGACTCTGTGCAAGTCCTGCTCAGTAATAACTAAAACATCCCTGTGTTATCGACCCTGTTCCCAGCACAAATCCAAAACACAGTCCATACATGCTATGACGAAGAAAATTAACTCTCTCCCAGCCCAAACCAGCACCAATCCCACAAGGGCTATGCCCATATACGTACCCTTGGCCACTGTGCTCAGCCTCTACACACACATCATACACTCACTGGAATTTTTCCAGGGAGACTGTGCTGTTTTCGGACCATTTGAAAAAATGAATGGAACTAACAGTGCAACCCAGGGGGTGCAGTGGGTTGTACCCACCTTTACCAGGTTCAGTTCTGAGTGGAAGTGACCACAACCATGCCTGCATGCCTTGTCAGATCTTCCACCGCAGTAACCAGTTGAGGTTTAATCAGATGCTGGTCAGGGCATGAGAGAAGAGGACGAGGCAGTTTGCCAGAATGCTGCTCAGCTGGAAAATGTTTCTGAGCAACTTTGATTCAGCAACATGAGGTTAAATTGGATTGAAACTTTGGATCACGGGGATTTTGATATGGGATGAGCCACCCTAGAGTTAGTGTCTTGCATTGCAGAATCATGGCCTTTAGGGGAGGCGATGAAGTCAGCAACGGGCTGAAGGTCAGAGCAGAACGTGCAGCATGTCAAATGAATCAGAGAATAAACAGACTCAGGAAGGGCAAACACACAGGCTCCAGAGGCAACACAATAGACTGACCTTCTCAACTTTCTTTCTTCAGCCTACCACGTCACCAGACGCAAACGCGGGCAAGGAGATAAAATAAATGAAAGATGGATCGCAGCAAGTGGTCGGGTTTTCAGCTACTGGCTGCTCAAGCTGCCTTGTGTAACAGGGTGCTGGGATGAACGAAAACAAGCCAAGTGTTTCCAGCCAGCTGTTTCAGCTTTAGTACCAACCTGAAAAATACTAGCAGATGTATTTTCAAACAGTTCAACAAAAAAAAAGGGAGGGCAAGGGGGAGGAAAGCTTTAGCAAACATGTTGTTCCAGGTATGGATTTGATACAATTTCTTAGGAGAAGACAGTGACCACTGGATTTATTTGAATGTATTGTATAATGTACATTATCGATTATAGCTAAAAAAGGTATTTCAGCTGGCTGTTGTCTGCCATCAAAATATAAATTTGGATTACCCAAGCTTACTAGAAATATGCATCAAGCTCATCAGATTCTCACAGCCAAAAGCATTCGCTAAAAGTCAAAACATTTCAAGACTTTCAAAACAGAATATTAAGATTCTAGTCTCAAAAGGTTTTCAAAACATTTTACTTTTTATTCAACAACAAATTAAAATGAAACCAAATGTTTAACCTGGAACAGTCCCCTACACCCTTGATTAAACCAGTAAAATGAAAAAAAAAAAAAAGAAAAAAGAAGTCAATTATTTCCACAGCTGAACTACTAATTAGGAAATAAGGGCAATGCAATTGAGGTCTGACTAGTGACTACCACATCCTACTCAACATGGCCTTTGAATACAATAAAAGCAAGACAGACTAAAGCAGCTTTAAACAACAGCTCTTTAGTTAAAGGCTGGATCTCCCAACATAGCCCCACATTAGCTGGAGGCTTAGATCACTAAAATTCTGCTATAAAAGCTCTGTGAACACAAGAGAATTTGTGTAGGTAAAATCACCACTAAGAAGTTAATAACTGTCTTTCCCTTGGAGGAACAAATTCAAGCCAAGCACACAAATATAAGAAGTTTTCTTTATAGATTCGAGATCCAAAGCCAAGAGGTGCTGCATAAGAGTTTCACTACCCTTGAAAACATTCTTCAGCAATAAAAATGGGCCACGGACTAAAAGGAAATAAAACAAGAGGAAGGAGCTCCTCTGCCCCTATGCTAAGCTGACTCTAGACTGATGACAGCTTCATTTTCCACTTGGCACAGGATGATTTTGGAATGCCCCCAATTGTATGAGAAATGTTCCCAAAAATCCTGTGGCCCACTTGTGACCTGAAGCAGAATCCAGCATTGTGGGTGAATCAGATCAGTTAACACCTTGTCAGAACTGGAATAAAACAAAAAATAAAATAAAATATAATATAAAAGGCAGGGGAGAAGAAGAAGAAGAAGAAGAGGGAGAGGAGGGAGAGGAGGGAGAGGAGGGAGAGGAGGGAACACTCCTGCACTTCCTGGTTGAAGGATGTGATCAGGGCAGAGTAGCTCACTTGTTCCTTTCCAAACTGAAAACTAGACTCCATTCCTCAGTGGCTTTCCTGAATACAGGAAGCTTTCTGTCTTTGAAGCACTATGTTCAAGTTAAAAACTGCTTGTTATTTCCAAGCAAACATTTCCAAATTAATTTCAACTGTGTAAGTGCCCAAACAAAGAGAGATCCAACTCTCAGCCTTGCCCTGCTCAGTGACCAAAGGGGTGGGACAGGGAGGGATTGTCTGTAGCTAGATCCTGAACTAGCAAAGCCTCAAAGACAGTTGGAGCAGCCCAGGATTTACTGTCATTTATGCAACAAGCTGGACTTCACAGTAGTGGTGGTTTGGCAGAGCGTGACTCTGTTTTGCATTCTCTCTGCTGCAAAGGAGTTGGTTGTGTTTATAACCCAGGAAGGAGATCCCTTCTCTCTGAGGCCTTAATACACCAGATAATTACATCCAGGACCAGCTCTTTTTGCACTGGAGCAGGGGCAAGGTTGCCTGGTAGAACTCAGAAATTTCCTAGCACTTAAAAATCATGAAGCCCAGATCCTATGGACAAGGTGCACTGGTCAAACTGTCACACACAGCAGGAGTGTGCAACGTGTAGCCAAAGATCATGGCTATTCCCAGAGAGGGTAAGTGAGCAGCCCTCATGTCAGAAGTGGCAAACACCTAATTGCTTCTCTACAAATGTGGTCAGAAGAAGCCTTCCTTAAATTTGAAGTTACAAATGTGTTGCTGCCCGAGAAATTCTGAAAGCCTTCCCATCAGTTTTAGGGCAAGATGCATGCAATTGACCTCGGGACATGATGAGGGATTACCGCATGAATAAAACTAACGCTAAGTCATTCCTGAGCTGTTTGTTTCTCTTTTGATACAAGATTATCGTGTTTTGATGTGTTATTTTTTGGATATTCTTTTTAACTCTCAGATTTTTCTTTGCTTTAATTAAACTACAATAATTTATTAGTCCTCTCCTTTGAAATATCCCAAATCTTGAGATTTGTGTCACTGGAAGATCATAATTTCAGTTTGAGGTATTCACTGTACCAAGACCCCTTTTATCATAAATTCAGGTAGTAATCCTGTGATTAAATACTGTCTTAAATACTTCCAGGATGCCTCATCTCTGGAAGTATTTAAGCCCAGGCTGGATGAGGCTCTGAGCAACCTGCTCTAGTGGGAGGTGTCCCTGCCTCTGGCAGGGGGGTTGGAACTGGATTATCTTCAGGGTCCCTTCCAACTCAAGCCATTCTATGATTATATGAAAGGCAATGGCAAATAATATCACTCAGAGCTGTGTGGTGGTTTTGTCTGCATTCAGAAAAGCCACTTGCAGAGTCAGGAAAGCAGATACCAGCCAACTCTCCACCTTCCCCCAGCTCCTATTACTGCAGCTATTAACCAGCTCCACATGCAGCCAGCTCGGGGCTAGCAGTGACAGAGGCAGGGATGAACCAGTAAGACCCAACGTCCCATGCTTCATTCCAGGGAGCGATATATCCCTGTGCTGCACTGCCCAGCACCCTAATTCCTGGAGTGCAGTACAAGGTCTGCCTTGTGTTCCTCTGGTCTAGTATATTAGTTTGTATTTCAGACTGTATCAAAATTATTGAAATTGCTTCTGGACTTGAAGCAGCCTGGCAAATAGACTCTTAATAGTGCTGCTCCTGTCAGATTTGAATAGGCACTCCATGTATGGGGCAAGTAAGTCATATCTCTTATTAAATGACTACTGATTATTAAAAGTTCACTATGGGTAACGGAATACACAGGCATATGCTCAACAGCAAAATCACAATGGTATCTGCAGCAAGTACGCTTGGTGCTTGACACCAAGTAGTACCTGAAGCTCTGCCTCCACTGATATTTTTGCCCACAGTTCAATACCTTGAATGCCTTTTTGCAGACTGGCCACAATCCTGCTAATAAACAGTATTATAGAAATCTGCCTGTCTAAGGATGGTATTTAGCAGCTGAGACACAGGCATCTAATGTCACTTGTATATCATTTGATATCTGAGACACTCGTGTAGATCTGGCAGATAAAGTACAGGAATCCTTATCCTCATGACCAGGCAGCCAGAGGCTGGACAAGACATCTGAGGACATTTAAAACACACTGAGCCCTACTTTTAGGCACTGGCATTGCTCTCTAGTTCACATCATGGGTTATTATTGTCGTTTAGACTGACTCAGACATTTAGACCTACCTTCTGCCTGTAAAGCTTCAGCAAGCAACTCCTCTTTCCAATCCACTTGAGCTAAAGCTACCCATGTCTGCTTTAAAGGTGTTTATAGTGGCTGAGCTGCCACAGACAGATTCTCTAGATAATCTGAAAGAAAAGGTTCAGTGTTTTCAGTGTGACCCTAAAACTTGTCCTAAAAGAAGTCTTTCCCAATTGAATTCACTATCTTCAAGGAGACACTTCACTTAAAAAATAAATATATTGGGCGAAATCTTGGACACAGGCTGTAATTTAGTTTCTCAATTTGTATGTGCTGCCTGAGTAGCTTTAAGATGCTACAGCCGTCAGTGTCAATTTATTCCAAAGGATTATAATCATACATTACAAGTCACAAAGATGCCACACTAAAGCCATGTTGCTGTGGGCTTCAGAATATTTGGGGCTGGGGATTTACTGCTTTAGTACCTCTTTTGTTCATTCTAAAACTGCTGTCATATTTTGAGTCTTACAGAGCAGTGGCTTTGCAAAGTTATGCTCCTTCGTAAATTAAACTGCTTAGCAAAAGTGCTTAGTAATGATTTTACATTTTGGCTTAAGCACAAACCTTTTTTAATTTGTTGTATTACAGCCTGTACTCCTTGTAGAGCTATCAGCTAATTTAATAGCCTGCTTTTCTAGCTTCCCTTTTAGTTGAAACTTTCATAGAGTCCTTCAATGGTTCTGATTCTGCCTTTAGGAATCACAGAAACAAAGGTCATTTTCAAATGTTACGGAAGGAAAAATGTGACTTTTAAAATGAACACCACAGATCATTAAATAAAAAGTAGTCTCTGCACAGATTTTGTCAGATCCCATCCAAAAGAAGCTTTAAAAATACAGTGTGGCCCATATATGAATTTGATATAATGCCCAAAAAGACAGTAATACTTCTCAGGGGATTTGTGAGAACAAATTCATTAGTATTTGCATGATGCTTTCAGAACAGCCGTTCTCTTTTACCTTGTTTTGCTGGTTATCTAAAAAGAAGGCTGAGTACAAAAGCATAGGCTTGATCCCTTGGGAATGCAGTACATGTTGCATAAACAAATGATTTTACGTGCTCAACTATTAAGACATATTTTAGAGGGGTTTCAAGGCAGCTTTAAAAATTGTTTTAAATCTGCACTGTGGTCTGCATAAATACATGGATTAAGCAGAAGAAAGAAAGAAGGGGGAAAAAAATGTGATATAATTCTTGCAGAAAGCTAAATTGTCTCAAAATTTTGCCATACCAAAGCTTTCCTACTCTGAGTGCACACTTGAAAACCAGCCTACTACTACACCTAGGGTTGTTCACAGTGTAGGTGCTACATCACTAATCTGCTGGGGGTGAGTAAAATAGATGTAAGGCTGACCTAATTCAAATTATCCTTGTTTTTGTTGGACTGCACCTGTGCTTTAGCATCAACTCTACTTTTAGCATTTAATATAATGTTAATACAAATAAATCATATGAGGATTTGTAGCATGCATACATATCACACACCATAATGTATTTCCAATTCACATTAATCATGGGAGGATAATACTTCAGACAATAAACCACGTTTTTGTCGGGTTTGTGCAAGTTTAGATTTGCTCAGCCAAGATCTCCTTTTCGTAGAATCATTCGCTACCTGATTTATGTTTCAACACTTTCCTAAGACATTCCTCCAGCCTGTAAGATTAAGTACATTGCTGCAATCCAGCTTACTACTCCAAGTGACTGCATGGCTGAATCAAATATTAAACTGCATTTTAAGGCAATTTATGTTCCCAGAAAGCTATATAAAACTTTTATTTTCTCGTCATACTTACGCCTTACAAGTCCTGCTATTTGATGCCATTTAAATGAGAAACGCAAAATGGAATCCACTCACGCAAATCATGTTGGTTCTGTGCACTCACACTCAAAACAACACCCCTCTGCCCACAAAAAAAAACAAACAAACCCACAAACAAACAACAAACAAACTCAAAATAAACAAAAATAAGCCATCAAAGCAGCTACCTTGTTGTTACAGGTATCTTCCTCCCAGTCAACTTCTGTATATCCCACAAGAGCTAAATAGCGATGAACCTAATGCAATATATTGCGAAGCAAAATCCATACTTCCGAAGACTGGGTTCAGATTTTTCTCTCTTCATCCATCTGCCATCCAGCCCACAGCCATTTCCAGAGATCAGTTACTGCTGCCTTTCTGCTTTCCTACCTGCAAGGTGCAGATTCTCAGCTTGGTGAGAATTCTGGGTGCACCTCACAGAGGGGTGCTGGTCTGGGCCTTCACTAAAATCAAAATCTATTGGTATAAATGCGTAACATGAAATATGTGTGTTCTCTTCAGGGCATCCCTGTTTGTAAACATTTTACTATCATCTGTGTAACCGGGATTCCATTTGACCCTTCTGTTATAGTTGTCTTATACCTGTGAGCATTAAAAATCATAGCCAGCCAGAAGTGTGCTGGAAGTATTGCACGCTGGATGTACAAGCCACTTCGTGTGTACTTGGACAAATCTAAGTGGGTTGGCTACACAGCACTCAGCCACAAAAGGTTGGATCAGCTCCTAGCCAAGAAAAGCTTACCCTAACACCTGCAAGATTTCCTCTCACAATACCTCACCTGGTAGAATTGCTGCTTGTGGATGATAAAGCTCTTGGCTGTCATACAGTCTATTTTCCAGGAAGTTTCTTTTTAATTTAATGTTTGTCTGGGCTCTAGATTTACAGAGACAATGATCACTTTGAATTATTGTTATTAGGGAGACGAGCCTGCCTGTGATTCTGGACCCAAATAGTAGTTGTGCTGTCATGATAGCTCTGCATAGACCACTTCACTGTTGACCTATTGTCAAATTAGTATGTTCTACTTGGAAATTTGAGGGCTGAATATTATGATTGACTGCCAGGTTTTGCGGCCTAGGATTAAGGTTTCCAATAACTATCTCAAAATAAAGCTGAAATTCCAGATACACACGTGTCTTTGAAGACAGATGACCCAAGTGCCAATCTAAGTACAACTCAGATTCTACTGATTAGCAATTGTCAAGAAACCCTGGCCACACTGGCATCAATAGCAAAATTGAAACCATAGCTTTTGGCTTCAATTTATTATATCTTTTAGGGTGATATGTAGGTATGACAGTTTACATATGACATATTACATCTTATAGGTTCATAACAGGCATTAAAGTGCAAAGTCCCAGGTTTGTGCTTAATACAAAGAATAATCTCTTTTTTTTTTTAATTTTTCTTGATGAATTTAGAAGTATTTGTATATAATTTTTAAGCCAAAAATTACTCATAGAGTACTGTTATCACTGGATTTCAAAGTGCTGACTCAGGCACTCAGTGAACAAAATAGGAAAGACAGCAGTCACATATCTCATTTTGAGGCTATTATTTCATTAGTTTAGAAAGGAAGAACATGGCAGAACCAATTGTCAATCAATGTCTTCCCTATCGGGGTTTTTAAAAATTAAAAAAACCTCACAACTGGTCACAAAAGCAGAGTGTATTTCAGTTTTACTGCAACACAGTCATACACCCCAGGACAAAGAAGTTCCCCAGTGCTCTGAAACAATCAATGTTTATATAAATTAGTTTCTGATCCATATTACTCAACTGTATCATTTTATTTTATTGAACACATTAGTGTGAAATAAAGACCTGCATGTTCATTGTACACAGACTAAATGCTCTTCCAGCAGAAGAGAAATAAAAAGTAATTAGAAGAATTGCTGACTAAAAGGATTTAAAATTTTATTGAGACCTCTGGCTCATACAATGCCTGCATTAAACATTATTCATCTGAGTGTTTCGCTCACCTTGTTCCTTTTTTTTTTCAGATAGAAACAGAACAAATGTAACAGCTTTTTAAGGATGATTAACCGTATATTATCATCAGAAAGAAAGGCAAAAAGAAGTAGAATACACATGGCAGCAAAACAGGCTATCATAAAATACTGCCCTAGGACTATATCACCCCAATCTGAGTCAGTCAACAGCAAACAAGAAAGTATGCCTGGGATATTTGATCTATCCTTTTCTAATTAAGATGGAGGTGACCTCATTCTTGTTTCCATACACTCATGAAATTATTCTAATTTCAGAGTCAAGCAATGATCTCAAGAGCCAAGAAAGGATTGCTTAGGCTTGATATATCCAGGTCAATAGACTCGAAAGCTACATGCTATGTTAATACATTATTCATTAAAAAAAAATATTTCATGTTCCTTTCATTGATTTGTTATTATGTCAGCAATGTAACTGTGTGATAACATTATCCAATACAGATATGTACCTTTCTGGAGGTGTTTTGTATTTTTTCTTTTTAAGTTTTTTTTTTAATCCTCTCTACTTGACTTGATATTTACCTACAAGCCTTGAGTGCTTTGGGCCAAGCATCATCATATTTTCCCTTGCAACACTGGATGTGGTGGAGTTTTGCCAGTTCATACCAGTAGCTCTGTCAACCCTCCACATCCCAGTGAGAAACTGAAAGCCAATGACGTTTAATACCTTTTAAAAGCTGTTCTACAGTGATAATTTTATCATGAGCAGTTGTAAATTTTGCTTCTTTCTACTGAAGCCAGGCCCACACAGTCTAAATCAGCACACAGTGAGCATATTGGTCAGATAAGGTCTAAGCTATAGCAGTAGATTAGTCCGTCACTCTGGAAGAAGAGAAGGTTACACACTGACTCCTGAACTGGTACCACTGGTACACAGCTCTTCCTCCTTGCCTTCCAGTTGAGAAACTACAAGCCAATTGTAGTCATCAATCAAGTCTCCCAAGAGGCATGGAAAGAAGATGTACTATTGCTTCTATTTCACAAAGGGATATCTGAGGAAAAAAATTATTTTCCCAAAATCAGAGAGGCCATAACAGAGCTGGCAAAAAAAAACCAACCAACAACAACAAACAACAAACCACCACAATTTCCAGTCTTTTAACACAGAAACTATCTGCTGATACTGCTTAAGGAAAGGCAAGAAAACAGTGTTGAAAAGGCTTTTCTTCCCAGGAACAAGGATCTTTCCATAGATGAATAATTAAGAAAGAACACCAGCCCTCAGAAACAATGTCCATCTTGGAATTGTATTGGTTTTAGTGAAGAATAGGCCAGGAATATCTTGTCCCCACTACTGATAAGAAATCTGCATCACGGATTGCAAATGTTTGTTGACTTTTTCCCTAACAGTCCAAATTTTCTCATTTCAGTTTGAATCAGCTCTTATCCTGCCAAGGCAGCAAAAATCACACCGCTGTTACTTGCAGTAGGAAAAAAAAAACAACCCAAACCACATAAAACCTTGCACAATGAAGGATTTTGAAATGCTATTTCCCATTGTCCCATTCAACCTATTTCGGAGCCAACAGTATCAGAAAGATTTAAGGAGCTGAAGAAACAGGGAGAAGTAGGTGCTGTTTTTAAAGGTTTTTTCAAGCACAGCGTTGTAATTGGAATCAACAGCATAGTCCAGCAATTCTGTCTCACTGATAAAAAACATATGTGGAATTATCCTTCTCCAGGAGGACCAGATGTCCAAGGCAGTCAAGGATTTGCAAGAAATTGCCCCCATCTGCCTCTGTATCTCAATTTGCCTAACCCATTGTGCAGCAGCCCTTTTCCAGCATAGCTCCAGCACCCAGCAGAGATCTGCAGCAATTTTTAATAAAGCCTCTTAGCGGCTGATGTTGGACTCTGGAAGGAGCTTCCTTCTTTCTATGTCTCCATCCTTTTTTTTTTTTTTCTCTCTATCACTAGGCTTATACAACAATTTCCTCAGAGATCCTTGGAGAAAAAAATGTTTATTTTTTGTACATTGGACCGCAACAAAATTAGTGCCATTCGCAGTGTTGAATTGTGAGATGTGGTTAATCAACGGCGATGACTATGACCTCAGAGAGTTGTCCTTTTACAGATGTGACTAGAGAGGTTTAAAATGCCAGTATTCCTCAATTACTGACACCATCCCTGTGCTGACAATTACCATCCACTCAGCCAAACAGCTCGAATAAACCAGCAACAGATCGGTTATTCCAGACAGCTTTGTCAGCGTATTTTTTAATAGCGGGATTCTAATAAGAGCTTCAGATAACATTTGCCACTCATTCCAATATCCTATCACTCTCTCCCTTTTCTACTTGGAGCCTTATTTATGCATGGTGATGGTGGCATAACTCACGGATGGGACTTTTTCAGCTTGAAAATGAGATACTGTCATATATGTCAGAGAAGATCAAATGAAGCTTTCCAATATACTGCCCCAGAGGTATTAACTTCTTAGAGTGTCTCTCCTTTTCCCAAAGGATTGAAATAATCTGCCCAGAAAACATGAGCCTGGCAGTCAGCTCCAACTGTTTTAGAAGAAGACTGGGGGAGATCCTGGTATTATTTAATAGCTGTAGCTTCTGGCAAGGGTTTAATATGCACATTCAAGTGCTGTATTTAGCTCCAGTTGTCAGCATGCAAGATTGGATCGGTGGGGCACTGAAGTACAGCACCAAATGTCTTTCTGTCTCCTCTGAGAAATTCTCACTCTCTCTGTGTCCAGCCCTAACTAAGAACTATTATTTTTCACCTGAGGCAGGTTCTCCCTTGCAAAGCTAACAATTTTATAGTTGTAAATAAAGGAAGCAGAAATAATCAACAGTGCAAGTAACACAACAGCAACAGGTCCTTTAACTATCAAAATGTCATCTGAAGGCTGCTGTTTTCTCCACTTGTAGCTCCACAGGGCTATAATTTGCTTCAGAAATTTGGTTACAACAGATGAGAATGGAGGTCACTCAAACTAAGCCAACTGAACCATTTTCAAACAGCAATCCTTGATATTATTCCACAGACCACATATGGCAAAGAGAACAGTAACATGAAAGATGAAAAATCCAGTAACAAAAGATTTGCCTATGTGAAGCAATTTGTCTCTACACTTAATGACTGTAGCTGTGATATAAGTTATGACTTAGAGTTCAGTAGAGTGTAATGTCATGAAGGAATTCTGTAATTCAGCTTTTCCTCTGCTACAAGTACTCTTTTTTTTTTTTTTCCCCACTGTGAGTCTTGCAACAAAAAGAAACACCATTACCTTAAAATGTTCCCCCAAGGGGATTTTATATCACACCTACAAGCTGGTTTAGAAATGCAGAGCAATATGTTTTCTACATAAAACAGTACAGATCACAAGTCTAGCAGCAAGAATAAACCCAAATCAGATGGTAACTGGAGTTGTCAGGGAATATCCCTTTCCTCCACAAACCGGCAGAAGATAACTAAAGTCACCTCTCCCTCCCACGTCTGCTTCTCTTACATGGCACACAGACATAGAAAAAGTGCTTATAAGAGCTGCTTCAGACACCTACAATAAATCAGCAAAACCCACTAGTCCTTCCAGCACCACAGATGCTGATAAATAACTGCTGATCCAGGAGTATCATGGACAGTGTTCGGTGAACCAGGTACAGCAATGCAGAGCATATTTCTACACTGGCTGGTTGGGATGCTCTGTTGTATATGTTGGATGTCAAAATACTAGAATTCACTTGTTGCTCACACATTAAATAAGGGAGACTCATAGAATTGCTTTGGATCCGTAGCAGAGTTCACAATCACCTCACAATGAAGAAGACAGCATTAGAAGATCTGGACTAAGAAGAAGGTTTCTAAGAGCACAAGAAATATACCAGCAACACCAGTCCCAGCTCCAACACGTACTTAATAAATGGGCTTACTATGTGCAGCCAAAGGAGGTACCTCTGAGATGCATTCATGAAGATCTGCCTGTGCAAGAGGCCACAGTGAGATGAGAGAGGGGCCTTGAGCCTCCTGTCTCTCTGAAAGCAACCAGTGAAGACCAAACATTAGTTTTGAGACCTCTAGATAAGAAAAAAAATAATAATTCAAAAAAACCCCACTGTGACAATTAAAAGAACAAATAAAGCTTCAACCGAGTTCACTAGAAGAAAGAAAAGAGCTGGTTCATATATAACACGTCTTACAATAGATGCATCAATAAACACAGGGAAATCATTTTGCTAGCATGAAGGCTGGAGAAATATATGGATGTTGATTAAAAGGGAAGAAAAACGCTGATCTTTATGTCATTTCTGTATGCGTTTCTTTAACAGCTTTCGCACCTAAGAAGGACACAAAAAAAGATACTGAAAAAAAAGTGTGTCTGTACCCACCACTTACTGCTAAACTTACAACTATTGTTAAGATTCAGCATTTTATCTTCAGGTTTTAAAACCAGCCTTAACTAAAAAGCATGCAGATATTATTTTTAGAGAAAACTAATCTTATTTATATACAGTTAGCTGCAAATGGAAAAGAAAACATGCACTCTTTTCTGCATGAATTGAAGACATCTGGATTATTTTATCCTCCTGTCATTGTCTGGCTGTGATACTGTTGAATACATGAGTGTGAGGAGTGCCAGAAATTAATTCAATTCTAGAACTTGCATTATATTAACAAACTGAAAAAAAAAAAAAAAAGGAACATAAATCATTATTTCCTTCCCTTTCCCCACCTCCTACTTTAAAAAGCAAAATGTCAGGCTTCTTATTCCTAACTTGTTAGAGAGGCTTTAAGCCTTTCTGGTTAGAAAAATTGCACTATAGCTTCAAGGTTTTGTTGTACCCTGAGGCTCACTGAAAAGCAAATGTATTTTGAAAGGGTTAACTTTTGGAATACACTATAAATGAAGCAGTAAAAGCTGCAACCCTGTTCAAAAGAAGACTAGCACTTAGAAAGGAGTAAAAAAATAAATAAATCGCTATAGAGTAGAAACACAAGCTTCTAGAGGCCTTGAAAGAAAACGGACCTCCTTCCATTCCAGAATATCAGTATGCCATTCTAATTAAACTACACCTTTATTATTCCTAACTCTAGTTAGTTTATGTCATCCCCAAAATATGCTTTATTGGTTGGTTAGCATCAGCCACAATTCTCTCTGCTTCTCATTGCGCTTTATACCTTCTGTGCACTGACCCTCCAGCTTGATCAAAGTGGTTTTTCCATCAAACCAATCATGTTTATTCGTCAGCTAATCTAAAGCCAACTTGGATGTCTAGCCCACAAGAATAATCCACAGCCATAATTTTGGTTACATTGAACTGTGGAAAAAAAAAATACATCAAAAAAAACAAACAAAACAAAAACAATCAAACCAACCAAACAAAAAAACCCAAACAACCCAGACAAATTATTTCTTTTTTCACTTTTTTTTTTTTGTTTTCCCTGACACAGAGAGGTAACCAGATCTAACATAGTCCCTATTTGCAATTTTCATCCAATAGTTTCTAGGTAATTTTCCTGGCAGTGATATTTTAGGAAAGTAAAGCTCAATCTGCTCAAGGTCAGGTTTATAGTTAACCTTGTCCTGTCTGGTCACAATTGCAGTGACTTCCCAGGACTGGTGAAGCAGGAGGTAGCTACAGGTATTGTTGAGGCAATCCCAAAGTACAGACATTCTAACTTTATATCAGACACAGCAGATTTCTGTGGGCAAGACTCTTCCAAAATAATAATCAGCAAGAAAGCAACAGCTTCCAAGGTTTGTGAAAATGAACTTTGAATAAACAGCAGCATTTTTGTGTAGGTAGGGGCATGTATCAGGGCAAATCAGAAACATTTAAATATTAGGCACCAAGAAATATTTTTTCCCAGATTCAGTGCTCTTTTCATTTAATAAGGAAATCAAGTGGATATGATTTAGAAGTTTGCACCACAGAGACACCAGTTTAGGTGAGCAAAGAAACCAATCTGCCATGTGCAGAGTCAGTCTCTGCCCCTCACTAGTCCCTGACTTTCTCCCTACACGATAGGAATTGCCAACTTCTTTCACTAACAGGCATCTACATCATTTCAATGAAAGTCAGCATAGTGACTGACTCTACACACCTGAAAAAGTCCTGTTTCACTGTTCTCCAGGTCCAACACAACCTGCCTATTTGACATCAACCACTTGGGTCTTCCCACAATCCTTAATAAAACCCTAACAGGTTCCTGCCACTGTTCACTACCTACAATGATTGTTAGTATGTGCCTATTAAGCTATCTTATATCCCTTAAAACTCTGTCTGACCCAGAAAGGAACAAAGACAAGATTATTCTCTTTCTCCACAAGTCTTTTTTTGACCTGCAAAACATGATCTGAAAAAAGAAAAAAAAAAAAAAAAAAAAAAAAAAAAAAAAAAGAACAAAAAGGTGGAAGCTGAGGTTTATACTCAGATTTTCCAAGGTATTTGGGCTTGTGAATTTTATTTCTATTAAAAAGAGAGTCTCAGAGATGCTCACACACCTGTAATAGCCTCATTCCTACTTTATTAAACTCAAGGCTGGTTTGGTTAGCTTTGTAAACCACATCAATGGAATCAAATTGTCACATACTAATCAGCAGCAAAGAGCCAAATAGTAAAAGTTCAAGTGTCTCAAGCAAGACTAGGCAGAGATTGTATGTAATTAATAGCATGCTAAAAACATAAGGAGCTCAGGAAAAAAAAAAAAAAAGTAGCAGGCCAGGAAATAGCAATATTCTGAAGACCAAAAGCTAAGTCATAACAATCTGAGAGCAAGTAGTGAAAAAATTAGTCAGAAAAAAATCTTTGGCTGAATTATTAAAATTCCAGAATTTGTAAGCAGAACAGAAACTATTTTCCTGGTACATTCTGAGCAGGGAGAAATGAAAAGTCAGAGAATGAAAAAGAGTAAGTGGAGATTATGACATAACCCTGTTAGGAACAAAAGGAGTCCCAGCATCATCAAATGATCAAAAGCTTTCCTTCTTTTAAATTTTTTTCAGGCAAAAAAACCCTAAACAACATCTTTTAAGTTCTTTATCACTTTTGGACATTTGTCTCATTCAAAAACTAGACAAAAGAAGAACCAAGAGAAAGATTTTTGCTGATGAACAGAAAACATGAGTGCTCGTAGCACGCTGGGCTTTGGATTTGCAGAGTGTATGTGGAAGAATTCTGTCCCAGTAAGTCCCTGAAAGAATAAAGCAAAGGCAGAGGACTGTCATATATACTCATTTATATTTTATTCTCACAATTCTAACATTTTTATCTTATCACTGTAAGGATCTCCAGAGCTGCAGGCATTTATTGCTAGGAATGAACAATCAAATTCAGTTTATATGAAGGTAACTTGAAAGCTACCTCAATGACTGTCAAGCAGTTTTGAACTTCAGAAGACGCAGTTATTTCATGTCTTCTGGGGATTTGATATGTTTATTCAAACTTTTCACTTGTTTATTGAAACATTTTTCCATGACCTAAAACTAACATGGCAAAATTCTGCAAAAATCCTTATTATACTAGTATTTCTGATTCATCCATAGCCAAGAATTGCTAGAAATCTAATTTTAAAAAGGATTTTTCTCCCATTATGTCCCACCTACTCTTTATGAACCCGTTGTAGGGAGAACATCCAACAGACAAGGCAATGGTCTGGAAATGCATAGCTACAAAAGATACATGACTAGTTGGTTTTACAGCTTAGTTCTGCTCCCAGTTTTTAAAAGAATGCCTGTGTTCCCTTAATGGTTTGCTCTGGGCATGAGCACAACACATCTCACTCTGCATCTCTATTGCTCATAAAGCACCAGTTTTTCATAGCAACTCATTAGCTACAAACCCTCCACAACAAGTCACAGGTAAAAAAGACAGGTAAACAGGCTTTGGTAAAAGCAAATACCTGCATATTATGGGGTATTTTGCTAGACAGAAACAGCAATTGTACATGGAAACAGATGCATTTCAGGAAAAGCTAGCATTATTTGCATAGGCTGAAGATCAAAAAGTCAGCACCTAGTTAAAGCAAAATTGGCATTATCTACACATCAAAACCATGCATTTTTGTACCACTCTGAACCAGTGTCCTCACATGCATATAAATTTACCCGATCTTCATATTTAAGGCTGCTTTTGTTACTGATGCCATGTCAATTCTTCACATTTAGAAGTACGGCTTCTTTCAAAGCAGGTCTATGGTTCTGGTCTTCATTTTAGCTAAAGCTGCAGTGAACCTTAGAGCTATGTGCCCTTCAGTTTTGAGTTTAACTTCTAATCAAAAGCTGAAGAGGTATGACTGGCTTTGGGATTTGAATCCAATCCACATGATTTCAGTGTGTTCTGACTGAAGATTCTGGGTTTTGGTCTATTTTCCTGCTCCTTGTGCCAAAGTTTTGACACATTGACAAATATCAGGGACACACTGAGGCTCCACATATGGATGGAAACCAGGGACAGATGGGAGAAGGAGTTCCAGTACAAATTGCTGAGCAAGAAGCAATGCTTAATAAAATATAATGCATTTATCCATGAGACTACATTTTTTATAATTTTCATCTCAAATGAATATACATCACAAGATGCATTTTATCATTTTCTGTTCGTTTACAGTCTTGCTCCTTGATAATGGTTAGCAAAACAAAAATTTCATATTGTTGTGTTTTTTCTTTAAAAAAAAAAAAAAAAAAGAAAGCCTTCTTGTTGCCCTCAGTCACTGATATATGCATCCAGGAGAGGTAACATCACAGCAGCTCAGTAAGACATATGAAGGGTGTGAGTATATTCCAAACCATTTATATGCACATATGGGTGTATATGTGTTTTGAATATGGAACAAAAAAATTTCAAGATCTACCCTCCTTCAGATTGGCCATTTACTTGAGGAGCCTGACTATAATGGAGCTGCTCCAAGGGATAAAGAGAGAGAACACAAAAAATAAGCCAATTATGCTTTCCAGAGTTCTTTCTAGATTTTTCCCTTTTTGGACAGTGAACTGAAATCACATTTCCTATCTTTCAGCTTCCATCTAGTGTTTCTGTCAAAGGAAGCAGATATTTCATATTGTCAAAAAAAAAAAAAAAAAAAAAAAAAAAAGATTAACATCTCTACTCACACGGAAAAGATTCTCTCTTGCTATTTCCCACCATGTGCAGAATTACCTAGTTCACTGTTTCCATGTTTGAACAGCCCCTTTTATGTCATATCCAAGCAAATCAAAAAAAGACTGTAACAATCTCTCTTTACTCTCCCCTAGCTTACAAGAGGCACAGTTTAACTCGTTTGTAGCACGCTTACTTTGGTTTGCCCTGACATCCTGCAGAGCAAGGCTGCTCAGACAAGAAAACTGAAACAAGGAGAACAGATTTGTATGAGAAATCAGGGGGAGAAGAGGCTGACTGAAATTCAAAACATCAAGCACAGCAACAGCTGCTGCTGCAACAGTATTTTTGCAACCCCTGGATCACCACGAGGTTGTTCAGTGCATCTGCACTGAATTTCCTGGGTTACTGTAACACATTACAAGGATGTGCTTTGATGTGTCCCACACAAATGTCCTTACCACCACACCCTCTTCCTTTCCCTCCACTCTCCACCTACTCCTGGCCCTAGGACCCCACGGCCCACAGCGATGTCATGCTGCATGCCTTCCTGCTCACATGAGCAGCAGTTGTCAGAGAAATGAATCCAAAAGAAACAGTCAATAAAAACAGAAACAGCTGTAACAATTTTACATGGCATGGTTCTGATTTCTGGGCATATCCTCCACGCACATGCTTGGTTTCCCTCTTTTCTTCTACCTTTCCCAAGTATCAGGATTTTGCATCATATTGTGGAAAAACAGCCATTAGGAAGGGAAAAGAAGTTCTGCTCACAGTTTTTTGTCATTCAGATACTGGTGTTGCTTAGACATCTTTTTATTTTGTAAAAGGAAATCATAGAATGGTTTAGGTTGGAAGGGACCTCCAAAGGTCATATAGTCCAAATCCCCCACAGTGAGCAGGGACATCCTCAACTAGAGCACGTTGCTCAGAGTCTTGTCGAGCCTCACCTTGGATATCTCCAGGGATGGGGCCTCAACTACCTCCCTGGGCAACCTGTTCCAGTGTTTCACTACCCTCGTGGTGAAGAGCTTATTCCTGACACTCAATCTAAATCTGCCCTTCTCTAGTTTAAAACCATTGCCCCTTGTCCTGTCACTCCAGGCCTTTGTGAACAGTCCCTCTCCAGCTTTCCTGTAGCCCCTTCAGGTACTGGAAGGTCACTATTAGGTGTCCCTGGAGCCTTCTCTTCTCTAAGATGAACAACCCCAGAAACAGATGGGTAGAGAGAAGAATAGCTGTTAGTGGGCAGAATAAAAGAGCACTACAGATTGTACAGGCAGGTGTAGATTTTTGCAGCAAGAGGTCTGACAAAGTTTTAAAATCCACTGTCTCCCCATCCTCAATTCTGCCCCACTTGCCCCCTCTATCAGAAGGACAGGTTGTGTTTGTTGGCTTTTGGACTGCACTTCTTTGTGTGAGGAGCATCTAAACAGGCTTTACTGAGAGACTGTGCCATTTACAGCAACACAAGGAGCCTCAGAGATATCCTACTTAGTTTTAGACAGTGAATGATGATATCTAAGCTGAATGATGACATCTAAGCTCTGTTACCTCTCTTGGATGGGCTCTTGAGATGGGCTCTTCAACACAGAAAGATCCCAGAGCACCTGGGCTTTTAACACAGTGTCTTAGCTAAACTTAGGGGAGAGAAAGAAACCATTGTGATCCGCTTAGAGAATTTAATAAATTAATTTAGTAAACACAAGACTCCTTAGGAAGAAAGGAAGTAGTAGGTTTGGAAGATATCATTAAGATTTTAACAAATCTTGAAGTTTACCTGATGCTTTTCAGACAAGGAAGGTGTGACCCTGTCATAGTGGACATGGTAATTTCTGGGCCAGTTATCACAGGCAGGATAGACTATTGGTGGCAGAGATATCAGTTCACAGCAGCCATTTCAGAAAGTACCCAGAACACCTACTCTTCTCTCTGATTGCACTGCAGATATATCATAAAACTTTATAACTGTCTTGAGTATTTATCTGACATCAGACTGCACAGGGAACTCACAGGATTTATACAAGATCAACTCGCAAAATCCCTCCTTTATTCTACCCAGAAATCCATTTCCCCAGTGTGAGAATGTAAAATAAAATAAAAAAGATAAATCTAAAACATCCCCTACTATATTTTCAGGGTTCTAAGGAAAATTAAAAAAAAAAAAAAGTGATTGAAGCTATCTGACTTGCTTAAAGATTTTAGCTGATGAAAAAAAAAATAAATTAGTGAACAGATGGTGTGATGACATGTACCTATTTTTCCTAAATGTTAAAATACTCACCAGAGAAACAAAAGTTCTGAATTCACTTCCTCACTCCTAAACTTACAGTTCCCAGCAGATCACCCTAAATACTGTGTCACAAAGGATTCTAAGAGGGCTTTTTTAAATAGCCATTAAAATACTAACCAGCAAGGGTATCACACCTTCCAGCTGAGCACCCAGATTATATTATCCTCTAAATGAATTTTAACATGGTAATGCAGTCACATCTTTCAGCCTTACCATCAAGACCCTCTTACAGGCGAGTCCCTCCTTTAAACTCACACTCTCAAGCAGTGGCAGGAAGGACTTGAACTCAGACGTCCACAGTACTTGCTCTCTTAACCCCTGGAATTCAGAGGAGAAGAAATGAAAATGCCATCTCTTCTTCAGTTAGGAAGCCTTTTATTGTTATTAAAAATGCTTAGAAGGAAAATGAAAAGCTGGACTGCTAGTAGTAATTTTGAAATATGTACAAAAGTTTAGTCAAAATACACAAGCTTAACACAGGAAGAACAGAGGTAAAATGGAAGGGTGCTAATATGTCCAAGGACCGACCAGGTCATTGAAGTGATTTAAAAAAATCTGTGGAACATCAAACTGCACACAGCACTGCTTAAGTTTGCATAAGTACTCCAAAAATGTGGTCTAAATCTTTGTGGTCTGGCTACATCACAGGATTAGCTTTTCTTTCAGGTGACATTACACCTTCTCCATTTCTTTTTCAGTTAGAATCCAGAATGCTCAAGAGAACAGAAGATGAAGAACAAACCAATTCTTTGCAACTCTTTCCATTAGGGTCAATTTAAACTTTAGATAAATACAAGGAATCTCACTTCACAAAAACTTCCAGCAATATAACTAAAAATTGTTCCCTAGGCTGAAAAAAAAATTAAAGAAATAAATGAGGGCCAGATTCTGCCATTAATAATTAACTAAGTCACATATGTTTGAATAAAAACAGAATTTGTGTCAGTATTTCCAAAACCTGCATTTTACATTAAGTATTTTTTAAACCAAAAGCGTCCCTCTTGTGTTTCTTTCTTCCAAGGTTTTTTCAGCTGTGTCACTGAAGCCAAACATGGTGTGTCTCAATAAATCAGCCATATTCCAAGCTCTTATAATTGCATTACATTACTTCATCTTTCCTTAAAAAATAATACTAATGTGGGCTATTTTCTGTTCAAGCCATTTGCATGGAACTAATGAGTTCAATATGTCTGCACTTTGCTGCTGTACCCAAGGAGTTTAACAATACAATGTTCAGGGAGCACAAGCACCTGACAGAATAAAACTGCCAGCCCTTCTCATGTACCCCATGGCCAGGCAGCTACCAGTTACAGATCCTGTGGTATTTACAGAAAGAGTGAGGAATAATTCTGGCATTTCAGCCAAATATTTCCTTTCTCAGCACGTGTCCCAGAGGCCAGGCTATGAGAAGGCTTTGGTCAGGTGCTAAACTGTGTTATGCTGGACTCTATCTGCTGTGATCTGATGTTGTAAATTATTTTATTGACTTACTCATGTATTAAGCAATTAAACAACAATATCAAAAGTCATTTAATAAGGGCCTGTGGGGATAGGACAAGGGGCAATGGTTTTAAACTAGAGCAGGGGAGATTTAGATTGGATATACAGGTAGAAGTTCTTTTCTCTGAGGGTGGTGAGACACTGGAAGGGGTTGCCCACAGCAGCTGTGGAGCCTCATCCCTGGAAGTGTTTAAGGCCAGGTTGGATGAGACTCTGAGCAACCTGCTCTAGTGGGAGGTGTCCCTGCCCATGGCAGAGGGATTGGAACTGGATGATCTTTAGGGTCCCTTACAACTCAAGCCATTCTATGATTCTAAGATGATTCTATGAAAACTGAAGAAATTTAGGATGGGTAGTAGGAATTACCTAAAATTAACCTGGAATACAAACCGCAAGCTTAAACAGCACCTTGTTAATGTAACCATCAGGCACAATCTGCTGGCTCACAAAGGTGAAAACTGAGAAGTGAATTGCAAGGATCCCCGGAGTTCCCTTGAACTGCAGCATCATATTCAAGGCTGCCCGTGGCACAGTCTGCATCACCATCAGGAGCTCACTCCTGTTAGATGCCAAATCAGAAGAGACAAGGCAGGTTCACGCTGCTTGTGCTCTGATTTAGAACCTCAGAATTCCACAATACAATCACGCAAAGCAAGGACAGTGAAAAGAGCTGGGCTCTAGGTTGCTGTGAAATATAAGCACTGCATAAGCAACTGAGACGTGAAGAGATGTGCCAAGAGGAGAATCTAAGCTTGGACTGTAGCATCCTGCACATCTAGGCAAAACACAGTTCTTTCATAAGGTGGCTACAGTATTCCCTTATGCTTTTCAGGATAGTTTCATGAGTTTGGCAGCCTGAGATAGGGGATAAATGGTTAGAACAGAAATTGTCACAGATCTTACACTTACTAAGACTGACACTTTTTTGTCTGCACTCTTCACACAATAGTGCAGCTTCATTGGCAGATCCTCTGTGGAGAAGAATCTTTGCAGCCAGTCATAAATTCTAACATCCTGTGCTGGAAGCATAATTGAATGGCAGCCCTCAAGGGGTCAAATTTATAGTACTCTGAATTTCTTCCCAGTATACATTGATAAATACCGTCATATCATCGAGGTTGTCCTTTGAAAGATATAAACCACACCTCTGGAGTACTTAGAGGCTCAAGAGGCTAACCTGGGGATCCAGGAAACCTTTCAGTTCTGTCAAGCCATCACCAGTATGACTGCTTTATTTAGCATCTACTAAAATAGTGTGGCTTTTCTCTGTATAGCACACAGGTCAGAGCCCCATAGTAGCAGTAAATTCCCAGGTACATAAAACGAGCAGAATTCAGCCTAATAACGAATAAGTATGGCAGTCCATGGTGATTTCTTGCATGCCAAGTTTGGCGGGTGGATGATCTTACAGTCAACTCACTGGGGCTGGTTTGATCTCTTCTAAAATTGACTGGCTAAGAGCAAGTCCTCCAGTTCAAGTTAGTTATCTAAGAAACATCTCCATCAGAGAGAAGGAGGAAGCAAGAGAACTCACCCCATCATGAGAGAAGTCTGAGACGAGTAGGATGAATTGTCCCCTGGGTGTGAGCATTACAGACACGGAAAACTTCATCGGATGAGATATCCAGTTCCAAAGTTGACAAAACAAATGTGCAGACAGCAAAAGGAAACTGTGATTGCAAAAGAGAAAAGCATCAATTTGTGCACTGGGCTAACTATACCATTGAAGATGTGGCCTTTGGCATGAGCTAGGAACTGTATTCACAGGTTTCAAAGCTCTTGTGCTTTGCCCATCTTGAAGCCTACAGTAGCACTCTGACTCCACTGCTGTAGTAGCCAGTTCATGCTTCTAACCTCTGTAGTCTGCAATCAACACCACTTTGCTTTTTTTGGTGTCTGTTCAGGGATGCAGAGAGAAATTTTTAGTCACTTTTTTTCCCCCCCCTCACAGCTTTATTAAGCTTTATGATCAAAGCACAAGAGAGTATTTTTAATGAAATTGCTGTAGCCCCAGTTGTTGACAATTGAGTGGATTTTTGAGCACGTGCCATTTCTTAGACTGTTAATCAAAGATACATACTTCACAGTAAAATATGTGTGTTTAGATAAAAATCACACTCTGCAAATGGGTTCCCGAGGCCATCAAATAATAGAAGTTGAAAAAATAGCCTGATGCCTCACACACGTTTGGACAAAGATATGCTTTTCACATAAGAATCTAATAAAATGTGAATGGCACCTCTGTATATATTCCTGTAAAAGTAACAGTGGCAGGAGGAAAGGGAGATGCTCATTCCTCTCAGGGATGGCCCCTTGATCTTTAGACTGTTTTTGACCTTCAGTGAAACCCAAGCAGACGAGATCACCATTGCTACTCTGCTGCAGATGGGAATCAGCTCAGTCTTGGATGTGTCTTAGAGGTCTGTGAAGCAGTGGCCATTTGGAAGGGTAGTCCAAAGGGCTTGAAAAATATTTTAAACGTCTCGTTGAAACATCCTGAGTAATACTCATTAGAAAGGGAAACTTTTAGGAAAGACCCAGAGACTGCTGTGAGAAAGTCTCCTTTTCAGCTACATGAGACTTGGCAGGTCTGAGCTCAGCTGCACTCCTATAACTTTCAGTGCCAAAGATAATAAATAAATAATATTAGTTCTGCCTAAAATGGTAGAGAAATCTCCTATTCAACAATGAGATTCCCTTCAGAAAATAACAAATGACTCACAGGGCAAGAAACCCCTAGCTATATTTCAAGCCATGCGCATGTTCTTCAGGATCGCTAAGTGATCTTCTCCCTCTGACTTAAGAATGTCCTCTCTCCCTCATGACCACTGAGAATTTCTGAAGCACTTTTACTAACTCTCCCAAGATTATCTGCAGCTGTGCCCTGGCTCCTGACAGCATTCCCTCCATTATGCATCACATTAGCCCAAACGTGTTTACCTTCAGGGCAAGGTGTAAGGTTCATCTGTTCACTCAGGTTTATGCTCGTGGAATGAATGCAAGGCCTTGACTATGGGTTTGCTTATACAAGGAAAGGAGGGTGTGAATTTACAAGCTACAGTGTGAATTTACACCACGTTGGCTGCTCCCTGCATGTGTACTTTTACACGCAGTTGAGGAAGCCACTTCATACAAAGAAACTCTTAGTGTGCACTCTCAATGTCCATTGAGTGTGGAGCAGCTAATGCAACATCACTCCACGGCTTAGTTTACTGCGAGTGATTTACCAGTATAGACAAGCCTTTGCGTGGGGAATTGGCCTGATTTCCAGAAAGTGATGGCCAACAGTTAAAACAGTTGACTTTCTGTAAAACCTCCACAGGAATAAAGGCTACCCATAAGAAAGCATTGCTTCCCTTAATTAAAAATTGTATTTTTGTCGTCCTGGTTGTACCTAGGTAGCCACTGTTAGAGGTGAAGTTAATTTGCCATCTAAACAAGTTTTACTTAAGAATTAATTGTTCTGGTTTGCACAATTTAGGCAGTGTAAAAATACCTGAAATTTCTCCTCACTTGCTTGTGTTTCAGCAAGCAAGCTGACACACAAGATCTCAAATTTATATTCAGTCCTCTGTGAGCTCAGAACAATTAGCTTGTTAGCATCTCTTAAACCGTGCAGGTACCTGCATTCCTCTGTGATCAAATGCCCACCTGATGTAACTTAATAGAGGTGCATCTGCTTCAACAACAGTCTACCAATTTAGATAAGTAAGAGTACAGCCTTATTTATTTCCCAGTGGGCATAGTAAGGTAAGACATACTTGCTTTTCAGGACAACACTTTCTTACTAGAGCCTAGGTAAAAAAGTCTGTTCTTTAAAACAGACTGCATCAGAAAGAAATCATCTCCTACTCCCAGTTAATTCATTCTAAACTCTCTAGTAGGTCAACATTCACTTCAGGGTCTTCCAAGGGCATGTTGTCTCATCTATGTTTGTCTTCAAAATTATAAACTCCTCAGGGTATGCTCTGTGCTTATCTGTGCCTTGTTCTGTGCTGATCACGTCATCAGAGATTAGCAAATAATTCTTACTATTAACAATAATAAACAATGTGTGGCAAGACGTTCTCACCCTTGCTTTTTGTCTGCGAAGCATGGCACAAGAGAAGATGACTTGGAATGACCTGGCAAGAAGTAGACTTTTCAGAATATTGAAAGGTCAGGTCCCTGGAGAAAGGACTCTTCAATACCCAATCAACACACTACGGGCAAGCAATTCTCATTGAAGCTGTTCAGTTTGGAAGAGTGATACTCTTTGCCTGGACTCTTCAGTATGCTGGGCTTTCCCTTCTCTCCTCTGTATGCAGCAAGCCAGCTGGGGTAACTAAAGTGCAGTGAAGTAAAATAAACAAATCTGCAAAGCGCTGAGTCCAGTGATTTTCCCCAGGAGAATCTGCACAGCTCTGAGGCTTTACTGGGGATTGTAATTAACACCTGACTGAAGCATGTTTATGAACAAAGTGAGGGAGGGAGAGAGAGAGAGATTTCAGCCTTGAACTGAATGGTTTCGAGTCAACTCAACTTTCTGGGCTATTTTGGCAGTGGCCGTGATTGAGTATAACTCTGAAATGAAAAGGAGCTTGGGGCTTCTTGCCATCTCCTCCTCCCATCTGATCTAGCTCCCAGTACAAAGCATGTGTTTCCATTTAATACTGGATAAGAGTCAACTGATGTCTGGATTCTAATTCAAATGTTTATCCATCTGTGGAATTATTAACACTATTTTTCAGTTAGGTGTAGTTTACTTCTACCTCAGATTAATAAAATCCCTTCTTCATTTCTTATGATCCCATTGCAGCCTCAGGTTCTTGAGAAATGTTCTATCATCTCCTAAATTCAGGCTGTACCCTACTTCTGACTCCCTCTCCTTGTTTCTGGACTAAATCCTTCAAGTTCTTCCAGAATTAAAAAGAAAAATTTCTCATTGGCATTAGCAATCACAGAATCACAGAGTGTTAGGGATTGGAAGGGACCTCAAAGGATCATCAAGTCCAATCCCCCTGCCAGAGCAGGAACCTAAATGACATCACACAGGAAGGTGTCCAGGCGGGTCTTGAATGTCTCCAGAGAAGGAGAATCCACAACCCCCCTGGGCAGCCTGTTCCAGTGCTCTGTCACCCTTACTGTAAAGAAGTTCCTTCTTACCAACAAAAACTGAGAACATCATGGACTTAATCCTTCACCGATTTCCATTATTTTCATATCAGAATGGCTCCGTGAGCACATCCACAGCATTCTCTCTGTCTTCCAGGAGTAATTTGTGTTTGTTTTCCTCTGTTTTTCACTGACCTTAACTCAGCTTTGTAAACTCAGTTTACAACAAGATCTACTTCTTGATTAGGCTTAGGACAGATTTTAGATTTTTGCTTCAAGGCTCACCCAGATGAAGTTGGAGTTTAAACTTCAGAGTACCCATATCTTACCAGCATTCCTATAACATTTAAAATCACAGAAACCCACTATGATAAGCGGATTGATTTCCACCATCTTCAATAACGTCAATATATCATGTCTATATGCAGTTCTACCTCTGAAATTCAGTCTGAACTCCCTTAATGTTTCATATAGTCAAGTAGCCTGTTGTAATACAACATGGGTGTTGTCCATTCCAGTACAGCACATAATAAATACACAGCAAACCCTGGTGTCAATACTGCTGTGGGAGCAGTAACTCCTACAGGTAACTCCCAAAATCCCACCTTTAGACCTGCACTACACAGAGCTTGCAGTTCTTTATATAACCAGGAAAAACAAGAACTTCAAAAGAAGCAGGATGCACTACTCAAGCAACACCTGGGCCTTTCTGCTTTCTGTTGACAGTTTGTCACAAGTATACCAGGTAGTTTTGGTAGCATCCTGTTTGTTCCACAATGCATTGTTTGATTTCCTTTCCTTTGGTGAACTGGGGTGGGTTTTTTTGTGTGTCAGATGTCCTAATTTTTTCATCTAGTTTTTGCAATTTTACTACAGTTTTACATTCTTGTTAAAGCCAAAGTATTTTCTAAGGAAAATATGCCAAAGGACAATAAAAGGACACAAATTCTCTGCCCTTCTGCTCAGCAAGTTTTAATCCTAGTATAGAGGGCACAGCTCAATGAGTCATAATGTCAAATGAATCAAAATTCTTATCGTCCTACAGTAAAGACAGAGTGCAAAGCACTATCTGCATATACAGTACTAATAAAAACTAAACTAATAAAATAAAACGTCCTAATAATTTAATCAAATGACCATTTTGCTTAGCATTTCTCCAGCTCAATAAGATTTCCAGGCATTTGGTCAAATGACTGACAATATAATCAGAATGATGGTAAGCAGACTGCCTATTTTATAAACATCTCTCTGGGCAAGTAGTCAAACTACACAACAGTGAAATTTTTTATAAAAAAAAAAACAAACTAAGATGAAATGCTTGTGGCATTTACATGCCCATGAGCCACAGCACAGGTCTGAGCAACAGGGAATTATCTTCCTTGAGTTTGGTTAAAGGCTACTGATCTACTTGTCATAATTAGTGAGAGCTTCAATTTGGGAAGCTGAGTTTTGTAAATTTGGCAAAAGCACGTTAGGCAAGTCCACTCCATCATAGCTACACAATATTAACCAACTCTTGCTGCCTCTTCTCTCTAGATGTGCCTTTCACTGGCAGTATTGGAGCAAACACACACCAGCAGACCAGCTCTTTAGGAGTCTAGTAGCACACATTTTAAAGGAGAATTTGCCACAATGAGCAAATCTACATGAATCTCTTACACTTTCTGAGTCTTTAGAAGCCTCTTTGGCATTACTTTTGGTGCTGGACTACATGAGAGGCAGATACGGTCATGATTCATTTGAAAAGTACAAAGCTAAGGATCCACAGTTGTGTGCATCTTCCCACCACATCACTGACTCAAACATTCTTTGCTGTGAGGGTGACGGAGCCTGGACCAGGCTGCCCAGAGAGGCTGTGGAGTCTCCTTCTCTGGAGACTTTCCAAACCCACCTGGATCTGTTCCTGTGTGGCCTGCCCTGGTGGGACAGTTGGACTCGCTCTCTTCAGAGGTCCCTTCCAATCCCTACCATTCTATGATCCTATGATTCCATGATCCATGAGAAGGCTGAATTTGATCTGAGCATTCCTACCTTAGGCAGCAATCTAAAGTGAGGCACCTGGAACCATTCCCTGAGTCTGCAGGGGCAAGTGTCTTTCTTATTCCCCACTGCACAGCTTCTCAATACTCAGTCCAGTTTTCCAGCCTTTACTGCCAACATATTTAACCCTGTAATTCAGTCATCAGAATCACAGTTGGAGTCAAAGTTGAATCGTTCGCATGCAGTTTTTTTGTGTATGTAGGTGAACTTTGTCAGGTCTCAGTGACAAGCTACCAGCAAAGGACTACAGGCTTGGGTTTTTTGTGTGGCTTTGGAGTTTGCTCCCTAGTATTCCCAGGAACAGAAAGGTTTCGTGAATGAATCCACTACTGCCTTCTTTTGCAATTTTCCATAAACAACCAAAGCCACATATTACATTCTACCTTAGTGATGCCACCTATGCAACTGATATTTCTGGGAAAGATGAGAAATACTAGGAGAAGGATACTTGTTCAAAAACTGCTTCCTAAACATATTCATCTTTTGACTTAATCTTATTCACGCGTTCCTGCCACAGTGTTTTCCTACAGTTATCACTTTGCTAGATTGTCTCCAATCTAAACAGCATCGTGCGCCTTCAGCTCTAAAAGGGAAGGTGACAATTCTGCGCTTCACAAATCAAGACTTTATAGCCTTTTTGCAAGCGACTCACAATTCTCCTTCTCTTTCTTGGGCACAGTGACTCAAGTCCATTATGAGAGCTACAGATTTAGGAATACAATGAGCACCTTCATGAGGAAATTTGGCTGTGTGGACTGAAATCTGCTTTCACCGATATAACTTGTTAGAATCTTCAAAAGGTCTCTCCTGTTTATGAAACATATAACCTTATAAAAAAATGGTAGCTTGAGAAACACTAGACAAAGTTACCATTTTCTTATGTAAAGTTCATAGTCTGCCTTTAAGCCTACAGAAAGTGGTACAAAAAAAAATTACCAAAAATATCACGGCAGACTTTTGAATGTGGCTTGGGTTCTAGTATACAGATTTAGATACATGGTTAATTTTACATAGACCAACTTTCTCATTCAGGTTTATTCACCTGAGTTAAATCAAAGCAGCTATTTGTGGTCTTAAGTTGAAGTACTTGACTATTTAGAGGACCAAATGTGAGTCTACTCCTGCCACTTTACCTTTCCAGCTTCTCCCTTCCTCAGTTCAAGGCTCTGTTGTCACCCTCTGTGGAATTCGGAGAGGACCTTCTTTGATGCTGGACCAGAGTCTTTATTTGTTTATGGAATGGTAGATACCTAGACAACAACAATAGTGAAAATGCTATCAGGTAACTGCAATTCTATCATTTGTATTTTCAATAAATTCAATCTTTTGTCTAAACAGGGTGCAGAAAATAGTCAATACTTGTTAGACCCTTTGGGTCAAATCCAGTGGATTCCATCCAGATTTATGAAAAGGAAATGGAAAGTTGCACTTATCCATCTTCTCCCTCCCTCCCAATATTTTCTTTTCATCTTTGTTTTTTTTGGTTTTTTTCTTCTTTTTTTTTCCCTACTGGTTACTTCACCAGTAGGAAAATACAGGAAAGGCAGAGGAAGAGGTGGGCGTACAGCACTCTCTGCTTCATACACCAGCAAGTAAAATCAAGCAGGCAGGAAATAGCCAGCTGCACGTCGCAGCCAGGACTCCCACTCATCAGCCTGAGTCACTGCAGAGCTCCCTTGGTGTGCTTCTGCCCCACAGCTCAGCCAAGATAGAAGACTTCATCTGCTCAAGCCCTGCCACTAGTACAGGGTATGATGAGGAGTGGGGGAACAGCTTTTGGGTGGCCTTTTACCAGCCATTGCACATGACAGTCATGGAGCCAATCTGAATGTTCCTTGTCTGGGGCTTCTTCATCATTTAAAAATTAAAACACATGCTACAGTGAACAATGGTATTGTCTCCTCAACATCCACACACACTGTTAAAGATCATTAAAACTACTCCAGCCTCCTCATCTGTTCCCTTCTGGGAAGAGAAATAAATGAGGTTTACATTAGATTATGTTTGACTAGGTTCAGTTGCCAAAAGTTTGGAGACTACAAGTGCCTAGAAAAGCTTAAAGATACTATGGCACTGCATAGAGAAGGGAGGATTTCTCAAGGTCTCTCCTGCCTCTTTCCATTTACCTCGTCCTTACCTTAAATACAATGTGAGCTGAAGGAACACTGCACTTTCGACAAGGTGCTCAGTACGTGAAAGGATGATGCCCATAGTCAGTCAGCCCCTAAACCACATGTGAGTTTACAGATCAAAATCAATGCCTTATGCCCTGAAGCAACTCTGTAAGCCAGGGCAGGCTTTGGAAAATGAGAATAATGTGCTGCCCGTGACTAGCTCCACTAAATGAGAAAGCAGCTGCATTTGCACAACTAGGTCTAAGACTTTGGGGTTTTGCAGTCAGACACCATTTTCTGACATCTGGAAGGGAAATGTGAATTCCAAGTTTGCCACATATAGGGTCTCACTCAGATCTAAGATTTAACAGCAATACTTGATTTTAGTCCAATTCATTTTGGGATTGGGGTTTATTATTTTGAAAAGGACACAACTGAATATCAGACAGCAGCACTACAAGATGAATAGAAATGTATATGTAGATTAGGGTTGGAAGGAAAGTAGCTTTCCTATGAGACTCTGGGGGGGGGGAATCTACTCTGTATATTTACAAAAGGAAAAATGAGACAGAAGAATGGTATCTTTTGGCTAATTGCAGCATACATCTGGAAAACTGAAAAGAACTAAAAGGTGTTCAGCATCTTAAAAAAACCCAAAGCGATACGTTTCCCAGGTTACTAGCCTATAAAACAAAAAAGCAGGCACAACAATGAACTCAGACTCTACACTACTCCATGATGGTCCACACTGGGTTGAAAGTGCTGAGTGGAACTTTAACAGGATGGATAATGTAAAATACAGGGGAGAAAGGAAAATGAGAGGAGAGAGTAGGGAAGTGTCTGTCACAGAAAACTTCCTTGTAACTCTTGCAGGCACACACTGCCCTCACCTCGACCAAGAGCTGCTTTCACATGATCCAGCCACAGTCTTCTTGTCATCTCAGTTGTCACTGATCTGAGCCTTTTTGTCTGCTGTCAGATGGCACACGCCATGTGTCAGACAATATTTTATTCTTTTTAGACTCAATTAAAACAAACTTGAGTCCACCAAAGAGGCATCCTGCCCCAGCTGCACTTCTGCTCTGATGCAGGCTCTGTTCCAACCTTAGTGGAGACAAGGAAATAACTGAGGGTAGAAAGACACCCTCTTCTGTTAATTAAAATAATTTGTTTCATGTACTATGTTCAGGACAGAAGCAAGA
The DNA here is from genome assembly GCA_013396935.1 of Baryphthengus martii. NCBI lineage: Eukaryota > Metazoa > Chordata > Aves > Coraciiformes > Momotidae > Baryphthengus > Baryphthengus martii. The sequence continues at coordinate 352,763 of VWZK01004503.1, forward strand.
GGGGTTTATGACTGTCTTGGAGTGATTTTTTGTCTTGGAGTTTATCCTATGTCGTCTGCCCATGCCCAGAAAAATGAATTTTATGCCTTTCTATGTCTTTAAACTGAGTCTGAGAAGGGAGAGGAGAAGTTCTGTTTTTTTCTTTTCCCTCAAGGTTACGTTTTTTTTCTGTTGTTTTGGAAAGTGATAAGGAGGAATACAGAGACAGGGAGGAGGCACCTTTTTTCCCCCTTTGGCTTCTCGCGACTCTCAGCTCGGTCCCCTTTGAGAGACGGCGTTTTGTTTTTTCCTCCTTCTGGGATTTTGGTTTCTTCTTTTTCCACTCTTCTGGACTTGAAGCATCAGAACATCGGGCTTCACTGGGAAGTTTTTCACCAGTCTGCAGGGGGTTTTTCCCCGGACGGACGCCTTTCCAACTGCGGGAGGAGAGAGACCACACTCCAGAGGACTTTGTTTCAGGTTTTTCTTCCTCTCACAGATAGCGATTTATTTGTCTAGCATCATTACCCTTTTCTTGTGTGTTTTTGTTGCCTTGTTAAATAAATAGTTTTTTCTCTTTTTTTTTTTTTTCCCTTTCACTTTCCTCCGGGGACATTTTCTTTCCTGAACCTGGTGGGGGGAGGGGCCTGCCTTCCATCAGGGGATATTTTCTCCTCTGAATTTGTCTCGAACCAGGACAATGACCATCAGCTGAAATCAGCCTCACTGTCCTGTTACTTGTCTAGTGGCCAGCCCTGCCTCGAAACCTTGACACTCTCAGAGCCAGGGTCAATATTTGCATTTCTATTGCTCAACATTGTTTGGGTTGGGAATTATAGCAGTTTTCTGATTAACTACCTGCAGGCATGCACCAGTTTGACCTTTTGCATGGTAAATTGTATTCACTAAATTAAATTTTCCTCTCTCTCTTACTGAGATAAACAAGGCCAGTTACATGACTCAGGCCGCCCTTTTCCTCCTGCCATTCCATATGCAAAGTCAAGCCTAGCCAGTTAATCCTCTAATGTAAGAGCAGACTTCCGTATTTTCGTAAGTGATCGGAAGGATTTTGTTTCCTTTAGGCAATTGTGGGTCAACAATTTCTATACAAAAAATAAGTTCAAGTAGCATCATAATAATGTTAAGTTTCCTAATAACAGGTTTGCATGAGTACTTCAGGCATGAGTGAATGAGCAACATTCTCACCTCTTTATAAATTTGATTAAACAACATCATCAGCTAGGATGGCTACTTAGCACACTTCTCCAGAGAACATGGGAGAAAAAAAAAAGGGAGGGAGAGGAGAAAAGATCATGTTCAGCAGGTGATCAGTTGTCTTTTTGTAGAGATAATAGATTAGAAACTCTCACATCAACTTCAGCTATTCAGAGTTTTCAAATACTAGTAACTAATATGAAAAAATATTTAAATTGCATCATTACTTGGACATTCTCATTATGTTCTCAGTTGAAATGATGCAAATCAGGCACAACTTTCCTGAAATCAGAGGAAGCTATTCTGAGTCCGACCACACAGACTTAGTAGTACTTATTCCCCAGAAAATCATAAGGAAATGTAATCAATTCACATTGCTGAATTTACACAGATGAAGAAAAAACCTGTCCTTTTTCTCTGACTCTTGACACAGTGGTTGCTATGAGAGATTTGTATCATTCTAAGACATATTATTCCAAGTGAATAGAGAAACCTGCTTGCTACCCTGAAACACAGAAAGCGACTTGATGCTTTTTAATCTCAGATAGTATCACCTCAGAGAGGAAATACTCCATGCTTGTCTGTGCAGAGGCAATTTAAGACACTGGCTTTTTTGCATGAGTAGAACAGGAAGCAGTCCAAATTTCCTGCTGGAGTGCATCTTGTCTACCCCACAAAGTTTACTGCTGCTGCTGTGCAATGAAAGCTTATGTTCTGTTGCAGTATTATGGCTCGCAGAAAATACCAGGTCCTCATTCAGCCCATTCATGGCCAATATAGCAACAAATAGCACATTTTGGAATGGTCTAGTGGTGACTGGCTAAGTCTCAGTTAATTGCGGTGATAGAATTTTGGGAACCATCAGTTCCCAAAGCCCTGTAGTCAGGATAAAGCTCTAGAATAAAAATCACTTTACCAGAGACTGCGTGATGCTGAAATGGATCAAAACTTGTAGCAGAGTAAGTGACTAAGTTCTCCTGGAAAAATGGTTTGTAAACACCATTCACTATCACTCTGACAAACTTTTGCCACGAACACGTCTCTCCTTTCTTTTATAACAACACGTAAAAGAGCAATACACTCAGAGTTTACAGTTAACTGTTCTACATAGAAGAGTTGATTGGAAAGCAGTTACGTGCTTGTTGATGTTTTGAAGAAGATTTTTTTTTTTTTTAATTTTGAGTTAAATATTTTGCCTTTTTTTCGAAGGATAGAGGTGGCCTGATTTTCCTCTGCACTTCATCTACCCCTTTTTAACACAGGTTTTCTCAGTATGAAGCAGAACAAGAACCAGCATGATGTGACCGAGTATCTCTCCTTCAGCCACAAATCACAGTTTGAAGACTTGAGCTGTGCTTACCTGATATAAACAAAAGCAGATGGCAAATCGTATACTTACCAGGTTCGCATTAGGATTTATAGGATGTAACTATTTGCTTATACCAGTCACTGTTCAATTTTACTGGCTCTCTATATTAGCATGTATCTGTGGGGTAAAAAGACTCCTGAACTGATCAAAAGAAACCAATTATCACGCAAGAGAATGTTTTTAACTGAAAGAGTAGTTCCCATTTGTTCCATGGACCCTCTGCTATTTATTCAAGAACAACAAAGGCATATACAATCAGTTCATTGTTGAGTCAAGATGTATAGGCATAAATCTTCATGATGCTTTAAGTAACACCTATACAGAAACTCTGTTTTTCTCTGTTTAGTTTTGCAAAGACATTCCAAATGTACCTACTAGAAGAAAAGAAGCAATTTTTCTTAATTTGGCAAATCTGAAGAACAAAACCAATTGAAAGTGTTCTATTTCTACCACATACTGCACAGAGCTCAGCTATCTTGAATATGAGTTGCACTTGCTCATCCTAGAAAAAGGTTTGGCCAAGTGCTTTCTGCTTTGTTGTGATGGCCAAATTAAGTGTTGTGCAGACTGTGAAGTCAGAAATTAAATGATTCTTCTCTGTTTAACAAAAGTTATTCCCAAAAGGAAAAAAAAGGAATGGTTTGATTTCTGTTTAGTTGTCCCACTACAGTACCTGTTCACAAGCATTCCTTTTTACTAACCAATGTGCATCAAAAGCCATACTTCATTTATTGTACATAAACATACCTGTAAGCAGGTGCCCATAGGTACCATGATGTACAAAGCAACAAAACCAAGCCCCAGACATGGTGCATTATATTAAAAAAAACAGGCAGAGCAAATTTCTAGGAGACATCAGTAGCAGAAATAAAAGAGAATCACATTTCTCAAGGTCGTATCCCATGAGCTCAAGTTCAAAGATTCCACAAAACAGCCTCTGCTGGGTCATATGAGCGTTAGGTAAAGGGACCAGAAAGGAATGGGACTAGCTGAGCCTCAACGAAAATAATTTTAAAAGGCAAATAATTCAGACAAACTGATGGCAATCAGTATAGCTGTGAGAAAGAGATAAGGTTTGCTTGGGAAATTCTCCTAGATATTCATGATAATTTGTTTAGTCCATAGTGCAGTGTTCTTGGTATAGTTTCACATCGATCTCCTGCTCTATTTGACCAAGAGACAATGAAATCTGTCTTCTACAATGTTGTAAGATTTTCACTAGGTCCACATACCAGAATCACACTGTGCAAAGCTCTTTGACTTGTTTTCACATATATCTGTAGGTATGGATACATGTGCACACAGTAAAGCCGTACACAGCTCTATAATCCAGATTATTCCATCTATTGTGTATATTCATATAGCTCATTAAACTTGTATGATGTTGTCACATATTTAAACATTGAAGGAGTACTTGCTTTTATCAAGTAAGGCTACAGAAACTAAAGAGTAACAATATAAGCGATAAATAGTAATAAAATAATTTCTCCTTTATATTCTAATTGGTTATTTGTGCGATGTGTTATAGCTATACGTATGTATTTTTCCGCCTGTAGGATATATCGAAACCACTCCTAGATCTCAAAGAGACTCCCGTTAGACTCTCATATGGTTATTCCAGAAACCACCCAGGAGTAGCCTTTGAGGGTGTAACAGAAGCACACAGATCGTAACATTCAGGCGGGATGTGCATGTTTTTTCATTCCAGACCTCTCCACCCACCACTCTTCACACATGTTTGCACTTCGGACCTGAGCCTCCAACATTGTGTGCGGAATTTCTACAACAAGGCTATTGCCTGGTGCATCTCTGGGGTTTTTTTGTCCTCTTTCTTTCTGGAATTGGAAGAGACATTATTTTTATTATGGAAATAAACTATTACAGGGCTTGGGTTCTGTTTCTTTGCCTTTGTTATTTAGGCACAGTTAGGGCAAGGATCCTTTCACATCAGCCTGACGGATCCCAGGTTGAAAGTCAAAAGAGCTTTAGTCTTGAGATGTATCTTGATTACTTGGTAGCTCCAGCAGCTAAGAGATTTGCTTCCACAGTTGGCTCCTGATAGTCTTACACAAGGAAACAAACTGAATAAACAGAGAATGACATCTTAAGTCTATGAAACTGAGTGACAAACCTCTCACTGACTCCAAATAGCCAGAAATTTTAGTTGAGGCTTCTGGGACAGCACAGAAGATGTGAGCAGCTCCTCCAACACCAATTAGTTTTCCCTCTTTCACTTTTCTCCATTTTCATCCACTAACTTGCTTAGAATTGGATAGGGCAAATATATTTCCTTCTGTGGCACCAAGACTTACATAGGAAAATATTATCCCAAAAGGATCCACAAAATACTTGCAATATTTCCAAGCACTGACATACACAGTTCTGTCCTGAAAGTGAATGTGGAAAGGTATAACCACCTAACTTCTGCCTCACAGGAAACACGTGCTTTGCTAAAAAGGGCAACTTTGTTCTTAAGCAAACAAGGTGAGCAGAACTGAATCAGGGGATTAGCAGCATAGGTAAAATGAACTTCTGATGTCCCCATGATAAGGAAGCAGTCACTCTTAATAGAGGAAGGAAGGCGCTGAGGGCTATCATCTTGGAGCTCTGACTACAAGCAGAGTGCCTACTTTTTGCCTGTGCTTAAAAATGGCCTGAGATGCAAATAAAGCAAAGACTGGAAGAAGATCTACCTAGATCTCTTTCTACCTTCTCACTCCTAATCATTTCTTACCTTTCCTTTTTCCCCACCAGAAAAATAGGGATAATTCTGTTTACTTCCTAGGAATATTAAGAGTGTGAACCCAAAGTCATAATCTTAGTGTGCTAAACACTACACCAGAATATAGCTGATGGGACCCTCAGATTAAATATTTTGCATTTTTATTTAGCAATATAAAGGGTGAAAGGGAAGAGAAATAAGGTCTTTTTTTTTTTTTTTTTCTCTGCAGATAGAGAACTGCAGGAGAAACTTAAGTAACCTGAATAGGAACATGAAAGAGTTTGTGAAGGAGTGAGGAATTTAACCTAGATCACCAGAAAATCAGTTCAGTTCTTTCATGATGGTGTGTGTTACTATGGAGGAATAACTTTTATCTCCATTTCAGTCTTCAGGCATAAGATTGAAAAAGCAGCAAAACTCCCATTTATTCTGAAAGAGAAGGACAGAAGACATAATACTCTCTTTCAGGAGCTGTAAGCTGCCAAGTGAAGAGCAAAAATACAGAATTAGCATGTGAATTAATACTATCGCTGTGCTACAAAAATGAATCCCATGTCATTTAAAACTTTTTTTTTTTTTTCTTCCCCACAGGCACATTTTTGTGCCTTACATATGAATCTTGGCAATTAGGGACTGAGTTAGTAAGTTCCAAATCAGTGAAACTCAAACTGTGCAGAGCAAGGCACGTGAGGTGATGGTAGAAGTTAGTAAGCCAAAGGACAAGATCACATTGCCAAGTGTCACCTTTGACAAGGAGGGTCAGAAGGCACAGGGAAAATCCAGAAACAAACTGGCTCTTTAAGCCTTCTCTCTGGGTTATAGGAATGAGTTTTACCCTCTCTATTCATTTCTGCCTAGAAACTAAAAAAAAATTCAGTTTTGCCTAAGTTCTAATGACTGCTTCAGCTCCTGCCATAGACAGATATTAGGCCACAACACAAAAGCTTTCATTTATGCTACAAGGTTGACCATGTCAAAGGAGAATTAACAGAAGAAAGAAATAGCTCTTATGTTTTACCAGTTATAAAACTGAGGCTTTCACTCAGCTGTCCTTAAGGGCCAACAATCTTTAGTTTCTATAAACATTCTACTGAAAGCTTGGGAAGAGAGTTTTAAGCCCAAATACTTGATTATGTTGATTAAAAACCTCCATGTTTTCAAGTATACAATTAGGCCTTAATGACCTGAATTTAAGTTCGGTTTTGAGAGTCAAACGCCCAGTTTCAGAGTACTGTAATTGCTGGTTAAATACTTGCATCACCAACAAGGGAACAGAAATGTTCTCACCTGACTCCCAGAAGTAGCCAGCGCAGTGGAAATTGCAAATATTTTTCATGGAAATGACTGCAAATTAACTCAGAACAAGAATATTCACTCGTGTAACTGACAACTAATTTTGAAATAATGAATGCATTTAAGAGTAACACAGTTTTTAATTGCAAATTTATGAAGGGAAAAATAAGCAACGTGCTGAATAAATTGTTCATTCTGAATGATTCATCCAGATCTAATAACTATCCCTCTCTACAAATATTGTCGTAAGGCGTAATCAGCTGGTATAAAACAGCAGAAAGAAACGAGCCACAGAAAAATGAAGTACTATTTCTGCATTTTCAGTACAAAAGGACAGACTTTATAACTCTCTAGAAAACCTCCCCAGCTGCAGACACCCCTGGAAGAGCAGAGTTTGAACTGCGTATGGTTGCCACGCATCATGGCTGAGACTCACACAGCTCAATTATCTCTTGACCCTACAGGTAGCATAAGGCACTTATTCTCCCCTCCTCTAATTTCCCCCCACTCTTCTCATTGGAAATCCAGAACCAGAGGCACAGGGAGGAAGTCGCTGGCCCAAATTGCTGCATGAGGGGGGAAGTCTCTGACCCAAATTGCTGCGTGATCAAAACCTCCAGGCTAAATTCTGAGGGAAAAGATGATGGGCCTAACTCAAAAGAAATCCCAACCAGCATGTCTGAGAGCTCCTCTCAGGCATCCTCAGCCTAAACATTTTATGGAGCAGGAGGTCAGAGGTTACCAACTGTCAAAACACAGCACAAGTCACACGAGGCACTGGTGAGGAAACTAAGCAGACAGCAGAGGTGGAGTTCAGGGGCTGCGCTTCTTAATGTGCGCTGCAAATGGTAAAGCTGCCCTTAAAAAGCAACAGGCTTTTTCCCCTAAATCTGTCTGATTTTTACAAGTTGAGCTGAAAGCTACGGGAAGGTGAGTTTTAAACGATCAGTGCACATATGGAATTAGACTGTTCTAAACGTCTTGGGTTTTTGTTGGTTTTTTTTTTTTCCTTTTAATGGAGGGAAACAACCACCAAACTTTGAACTGCCAAATTTAACCAGCAGCAAACTCCAAAGCACCAGGTGGTTTCACAAACCCAAAGGTTCATAAATCTTTTCTTTAAAGTTTCCAATTTCAAAAAAAAAAAAAAAAAGAGCTTGTTTGCTTTGTGGTTATTTTTCAATGTTTCTCCCTCCCTCCTTTTTTATTTCCTGCCTTTGGGCGGATGACCTGCCAACCTCTGACAGCCTTTCAAGCTCGCCGTGCTGGCTCCTGCTGACACTGCCGGAGACAGGCCGCCCGCTTGCGGGGCAGTGGGCCACGGGCACGACTTCGGCTGTTGGGAAGAATCGCTGGGAAAGGGGCTGTGTATGGGGGAGCCACAGTTTCTATTTTTAAACACATAGCTCAAAAGAGTGCAAAGAGTTCAAGTGTTCAGTGAATCTGTTCTCCTCGCTGCCAGGGCTTTAAAAATAGTAGTAGTAATAATAAGGCAGGATAGGCACCAGTCTACAGCTACAACTCGTGGGCCACATACTGGGGCAATTCATGGGTCCTGTGGGGTAACTTGGGAGACTGCCAGGTGCAGGGAATTGGGGTTGGATGAAGCCAGTGGTGACGTGTTTGACACGGACCAAGGCATCTTTGGGAAAGATTCACAGATTCACAGGAAAGATGGCAGCTGGAAATAAACTTCTGCTATAACCAGAGCAAATCACCTGCCCCACATCTTTCCTTCTGCTCTATGTGAATTGCCACTGAGTAAGGCCACTGAGCAAGGCGTAGTATGAACTCTTCTTGCAGTCAGAACCTGCTGGTAGCTGTTAGGTTTGCAGGAGGGTATTGAGGTTTACCTGTGTGTGAACACAGTGGAGCATGTGAATGGTACACTTCCAGGAAGCGCCAAACCTTCTGTGGTTTCTGTCATGTGAGAACAGCAGAACTACCACATGCAATCCTCCTCTAACATTAAAAGAAGTCAGTCAAAAAACACAGGATACTGCTCATTTAGATGCTACTCTGTAATCAAGACACATGCATACACATGGTCCTCTAATCTTCTGAAACTGTCAGGAAATAAAGCAGCAAGGATGGAAGAAATGGTCACAGACTTCTGGCTTCTTTTTTGTTTTGTTTCCTAATTACATTTCTAAAACCGGCTCACTTTCACACATGCCTCAACAAAACCATTTGGCTTGGAAGGGCCTAGTCAACCCCCCGACAGCAGTCTACTCCCTCTGCTCCACACATTCTTCCTCAGAAGGAGAGGGCTGATGAAACAGCTCTGGAACCACTAGCTCACTTGCTTTACCTAAATGGGATAGATGAGAATCTTCAGCCCATTACCACCTCTCTTCTTTAGAGACAGCACTCAACAGACACACACACAGGGCTTGGTCACACACAACTGCTTGACTATGTTGCAGGTCTGAGTAAGGGTAGGTTAGTAAATCCCCAGTCACTTGATGGGTGAGGGTGTTGTCCATTCAGATTCAGTACAGAAATTGCATTACGCCTCCTTAAATATGACACTCCTACGAAGCCCTCCAGTAAGGATCACCCACTCCTATTGATAAAGCTAATGAGGCCAAAATGACCACGGCCATACAGGAAGCCTAGATCAGTATCAGAGCTGGAATTAAATAATACAAGTCTTGGCCTAAAGGCTCTTGCCCATTCTGTCATTCAGTTTATTCAGCTGCCCACCTCTGTGGCCTGAGCTGTGCTAGACGGTGAGTTATGACACTGACCCAGATACATAAAGATGGGTGAAGCAGTGGTCTAGATACCAGCAAGAGTCACCCAAGCATTTATTGCCAGTCCTTCAACTGGGCAAGTCTCTTTCCTCTGCAGTAAGTATTCCTTACTTCTTGTTGGATCTCTTTTTTTTTTTTTTTTGCCTACTTTCATCCCATGTCTTTATCCACCTCACATATACAAACATATACACACTGTGCCAGAAAATCAGATGATCACTTTGTTTTTTTAAAGGGAAACTAGAAGGGCTTTCATGTTTCTCATGTTTTGTGCTGTTGTAACTGCATTTGATATAGTCCCTTGAGCAGACCCTCCAATAATACTGACTAAATCTCCTTTTCTTTTATTTTGTAGGCTATTTAGGAGCTATTCGGAGCTGTAACCACAGTTATCCAGACAGCTCCCACCACATACATGTGGTATTATTTACTCAGCCTCCTGATTCATTAAATGTATTTCCAGCTCCTAAGAGGTTTATTATTATTCCTCTGTGGCATCTTCATATTGATTATAATTTCAAAATTCTCTGCTGGAGATCAATGAGTATCCACTAAATTAGGTGGCAGTTGATGGATATAAAATTGAAACACTGTAACTATTTGCTGTCTACAGCCATCAAAGTAATAAAGAGATTCCATCTCTCCTCACTCACTCTCCAGAGTTAGCTCTTATTCTGTGTTGAACCACAGGAAAAGAAACAGGAGAGCAGACAATTGGTAGACACCAGGCCTAAAGGTATCTAGTTAGCAACAGCGAATGTGGAGTCTCAAATCTACAGCATAATGGTCAGCATGACAAAGAAGCTATTCTTTTCTACCACAGCTCCTGCAAAACCTGGATCCAGTCTTCCCTTAACTCAGCAGTGTTAGAGTATTGCTCACTCCATCCTGTACTTCTGAAAATTATGGACCTTGTTGAGAAACAGCTCTCAGGCTAAACAAAAGAGGTGATTTGAGGCTAATAAGCATAAGGCAACACTATAATGAGCAAGTTGAAACTGTAAACTCCTCACTAATAGAATTCATGCTCCAGCTTTCATAGTGGTGCCTGACCTGCAGGTTTCTCTGGAATCATTATTACTCACATACAGTTAAAAGCAATTGTCAGAATTTTTTCTTTCTCTGTCTTTCACTGGCCAAATTCCAAAGTGACTGCCAGATCTGGATTTGGAAGTACAGGTCCATGGCCGGGTATCTTAAACACCTGTAGCCCAGATTGTCCTTAAGACTACATGAAAAATATTCTTGAGTTTCAACTGCAGCAAACCAGTTCCCAAGCTAGAAAGCCCTTCGGGCAGAATATCACACCAATATTTTGTATCAACTATTTTTTTTCTGTATATGAAAATATGTATTCCTTACCTTTTCACCCTTAAATAGACTCACCTAGTCATGTATATATGAAGAGTCCCTTTGCATTCCACTACAGGCTGTGATAAAACTTCAAAGCAGGATCTCAGACCTGACAGAATGCACGTTCTTGGTGAGACTAAGCTTGGGTATGGGACTTGGTGTTTCCAGAGTCATCCAGCAACCCAGAGCGCCGACACCCTGAGGGAATGATGCATGCCTCTTCTCTTTTATGAAATGTGTTCCAAAAAAAAATATCTGTGTAGCTTGCAGCAAACAGCTTGAAGGGAACGTGACATGCAATTCTTATCCTGCCAAGAAAATACATATATTATTAATAATAAAGATTTGTTTGACTGATAGCATTTTTCAGAGTTATTAAGAGAGAGATAGGTAACTATTCTTATCTTTGATAGAGTCATACATTGATTTTGCCAGGATTGAAGCAACAGGATAAGGCAAGTAGTAATTCCAATAGTTAAAATTCTAAACTAAAATCACAAATTAAAATCAGTTAAGGCGGCTTTGCCAGAGAAACAAGTATATTTCAGCTTCTTGAATAGTGAATCAAAGTGACAGGTAAATGATTTCTCTATTAGTTGCCATTTTGTTGCAGGCAACATTCATTGGCATCAAGATCATAAATGCGGCAAAAAAATACTTACCTCCTTATAATTCTCTCTATCATCTCTTTGCCAAACCCTATCAGTGTTCAAACCAGCAGGTTTCCCCACCAGTTAAAAGTAAGGATGTGAAAGTCGGTTCTTTCCTAAATCCACAGGATTGTGCTTTAGAAGGGGATCTGTACCAACCCGCATCCCACAGATTCCACTAATTCAGTATTATATTAAGACTCTCCTAGGAAAGACCACAACATTTTCTAACATTGGCCACAGGATCATATATCCTGAGTGTATCAGGACTTAACAAAAAGTCTAGGCCAAATTCACTTGACAATATGCTTAGCTGGTCTTCCACTAACATAAAATACAGTATGAAAGTAGCCAGAGTCCAAGCAATGGGGATAAGAGCAGCTCGATGAATCATTTCATTGCTTACATAGAACCCTTACTTTGTCAAAACCGTTACAAACCAACACAGAGCAGCCTACTCATTTTTCCTGGACTTCTAACCAAGCCTGATGGCCATTATGTGGTGTAGGCCTCTGAACCGGCTTTGTAGGCACAGCCGCCTGTTACAGAACGCTTCTAGGTACACATGTGGCTAGATGTGTCTGTGCAACAAATTTCTGGACTGATCTAGACTCTGTGTCCAGAAATAAATGAGATATGTGTGCGAGTTGCATGCAAGTATGTGCATTATCACATCTAGATCCAGGAACACAGGTGGAAGATTGATGGATTTGAGGAGGGTAGCATCAAAGAATGGTAAGGTTTGGAAGAGACCTTTGGAGATCATCGACTACAACTCCCCTGCCAGAGCAGGGCCACCCAAGACAGACCACACAGGAACAGATCCAGGTGAGGTTGGAAAGTCTCCAAAGAAGGAGACTCCACGTCTCTGAGCAGCCTCCCAGGAAAGTTTCTCCTCATGTTGAAGCGGAACTTCCTGGGTTCCACTTTGTGGCCATTGCCCCCCATGTTAACCCACGGCACCACAGAAAAGAGACTGGCCCCTTCTGCTTGACACTCACCCTGGAGAGATTTGTAAACATGAATAAGATCCCCTCTCAGGCTTCTCTTCTCCAGACTGAACACACCCAGGGCTCTCAGCCTTTCCTCATCAGAGAGATGTTCCAGTTCCTTCATCATCCTCATAGCCTCTGTTGGACACTCTCTGGTATTTCCCTGTCCCTCTTGACCTGGGGAACCCAGCACTGAACACAGTATGCCAGATGTGGTCTCACCAGAGCAGAGTAGAGGAAGAGGAGAACCTCCCTCGACCTGCTGGACACGCTCTTTTGAATGCCCCGCAGGAGACCATTGGCCTTCTTGGCCACAAGGGCCCGTTTCTGGCTCATAAGAAACTTATTGTTCACTAGCACTCCCAGGTCTTTCTCTGCAGAACTGCTTTCCAGCAGGTCAGCCCCTAGCCTGTACTGGTGCAGGGTGTTATTCCTCCCCAAGTGTAGGACTCTACACTTGCCCTTGTTGAACTTCATTTGGTTCACCTTTGCCCAGCTCTCTAACCTGTCCAGGTCTCACTGAATAGCAGCACAGCCTTCTATAATGTATCAGCCAATCTTTGTCTTGTAGCAGAAAGGAATACGCTTCTCATGTAGTGTCCCAGGAGGCGAGGAACAGAAGGTATATAGACTTGAGAAATGAAAACCAAAGCCAGTATAAATGAAACAGGGTTGTATAACTTGTGGATGATTCTGCAGGATTTAAAATAGAGATACTGAAGGAAGCATATATTTTATGTCCAGAGTTTATGCATGTGACCTTTGTCTTTAGATGAAAGAAAATCATACTTCATTAAGGTTACAGAAATAGTCCCATTTCCAATGGTACTAGAAGATGCAATCTTAACACTCTTCCTGCAGAATTAGCAACACATGTACTACAATTTTGTCCCAAATCTCTAGAACTAATTCCACAATCCCTTAGATTTATCACAACACAGGAATACTAGGGTTATTTCCCTACAGAAAGCACAACAAAAAGAAACACTGGCACTATATTTATTTCTGAAGGGTTTTTTTCATCCACTGTTATTTTAAGGCATGTATGTGTAATGGAGTCCTGGACAATGTGAGAGCAGTGGTGTCTGCTTTTATTCAGGTGCTAGCAGGCCTTTCCGACCTGACATTCATAGGAAAAAAATCCTTCAGACTAATCATATGCCTCCACAAAACCTTCAGTGGAAAACACTGAACGCTGTCATGGGCCTGTTGGATAAGTCAGCTGTATCTCTTGATTGATCCTTTTACTCTTTTTCTTTAAAACAAACAAACAGACAAAATAAATAAAATAAAATAAAAAAAAAAAAAATGAACAAAAACAACCACCCCACAAGCAACAAACCTGCAGATTTCATTTCAGCAGGCAAAAGTCAATTTGAAATTCTCTCCAGATGTCAAGGATTTTTGTTGGTTTTTCCCCCCTCCCAGCTGCATGTTCTGAATAGAAGAAAATAATACACACACACACACAAAAAAAAAAGAGACACACAAAAAAAAAAAGCCTTTAAAAGATGTGAGAGATCTAAATTAAAAACCTTTGTGAAGTGAAATGTGGCTGGAGGGAATGTGCAAGAATAGTCAGTTACTGCTGGCGTGTTTACAGGCTTTGAAGGTTCTTCACATCTAGCTCAGTAAGAACGGTTAACAGCAGCTCTACCTCACACTAAGGTTTTATGGGATTAATGAAGTCTTTATTAAACCAAATACCTGCAGTTTCTATTATTGTCAATGTAGTTATAAAACCTTGCTTGTCCATACATGGCATAAAATCAGAGCACAGCAAAACTAACTGCCCGCTTTGCCTTTCCATTCTTGTGATCATCACAACTTCTAATGAGGAAATAGATTTTTTTTCTACTGACACTGCTTAAAAGCAAAGTTGTTTGTTTGGTTTCTTTAAAAGCCATAGATTTCTGACATATAGCCAGCCACGCAGGAAAAAAGATTTTGTGGACAGTAAACTGACTACCATAGGAAGAATTTTGGAGCTTACATTATCTGATTGACCTAAAGATGATTTATCTCCAGAAAATTCTGGTGTAAACTGAACAATACCATTCTGCTACCTGGTCACCCTGCTTCACTCATTTGGAATCTTCATCTCACAGCTACCTGCACATAATGGATCCAGCTACAGGATCTGTCTACACATGAATTCAAGACACATAATGGTAAAATGTGCTGCAATCTGATACCTCACTGTTTCTCTCATAACATTTTGCAAGCCATCGTGCCTTTTTGCTCCACCGTTATAAAGACAAGAATGAAGCATTAAAAAAATGAGAGCTTCTGTCCTACAATCACCTTGAATTGTAACCTGGCTCCCTTTCTCCCACACACATATCAAATACATTTTCACTATAAAGTTTAGAGAAATATTACAGATCAGAAATCTTTAACATTATGATTTTATCCCTCACAACAAATGTGAATGTAAAAATGTATAACTTTTTATACAGATGTCTCCTTCAGTTTCTAAAGATTGATTTAGAGACTCCTAAGGTTAAGGAGGCTGACAGGATACATTTTCAGAAAAGTAGAATTTTTGTAGAAAATTTGTGGCAGGTTGTTGAGGTTTTTTTAAGGAAAGAATGACATAACGAGTGCTTTAATAAGAATTACTTTTAGAGTATAATATAAAAGAAAGTTAACTGCCTCTCTTTAGCATATTCATTTTTATGAAAGATACAAGCTACTTGATTTTATTCACTATGAACAATTGATTTTTTCTGGTGTTTACAAGGCAGGATGGTATCGATATGGTTCACAGGTATAAAGCCAAACACTCTTGAAACATCCTCCAAGTGAATGTTAGCCCCAAGCTTTGAAATCAGAACCAAATCAGGAAAGCTATAAGGAGAAAGTGATGCAAAGGTTGTGCTGCACTCCACTCCCTCCTACTGCATTGCTGTTGTGTTTTGGGCTTTCCTTCCCAAGGAACACTGTAACAATATTAAAGACTTCACTCCTTGGGAAGAGCTAAAATAATAATCTTATCATTACACTTCAAAAACTCACGTAAATTGCATAAATCACAATGAAAAAGAATAAAGACTTCAAGGATGTTTATGTGGAAGCTGCCTAGTGAAGCTTCATGTCTTCAACTCGCTCGTTTACAAGTCCTGGTCCTCATGGGGGACTTTAACCACCCTGATACCAGTTGGAGAGCCAACACAGCACGGCACAAGCAATCCAGGAGATTCCTGAAGTGCACTGATGAGAACTTCCTCCTTCAAGCAATAGGGAACCAACAAGGAGAGGTGCCATGCTAGACCTTGTTCTCACCAACAGAGAGAAGCTGGTGGGCAACATCAAGCTCATGGGCAGCCTTGGCTGCAGTGACCATGAGATGATGGAGTTTAAGATCCTAAGGGCAGCAAAGATGGGGGTGCTCAGCAAGCTTGAAACCCTCAACTTCAGAAGGACCAACTTTGGCCTCTTCAGGATCCTCCTTGGCAGCATACTATGGGACAAAGCCTTGGAGGGATTGGGAGCCCAGGAAAGCTGGTTGACTTTCAAGGATCATCTCCTCCAAGCTCAAAGGCACTGCGTCCCTCAAAAGAACAAATCAGGCAAAAATGCCAGGAGGCCTATATGGATAGCCAAAATCAAACACAAAAGGAGAATCCATAAAGGGTGGAAGCAAGGACAGGTAATCTGGGATGATTACAAGGAGATTGTTCCTGAAACCAGAAATCAAAGTTAGAAAAGTTAAAGCCCGGACAGAATCCTATCTGGCCAGAGACATTAAATATAACAGAAAGCAATTCTACAGGTATGTCAAAGTAAAAAAAAGAAAAAAAAGAGAGAATGGGGGGGCCTCTCTGGAGGGATACAGGTGACCTTTCAACCTAAGCCATTATATGATTCTGATATTGAACACTCCACACTGGGTGGCACTAATGAAGGGTCTGGAGAAACCATTCCTTTGCCTTTTCCAGTCTACACAAAAATTATGGCTAATGGAACAACTCACCCAGTCTATGTGATGTTATTGCTCTTGCTCAGTCATGAAGCTATACTGTGCCATCCATTGATAACGACTGGGTGCTTCTGATAATGGCCATGTCAAGACGTTTCCATGATGATTTTGGCCTCAGCTTCATAAATCCCACAAGATCAGGTCACAGATTGAGGCCTTTGGAAATGAGTAAAAAAGCTCTAAAGGAGAAAATCTGTGATTACATGCAAATATATTCATTAGAGATTGAGCAGAAATGCACCTTCAATATTTTTTAAATGAATTTTTAAACACGCAAATGTGCTGCAGGTGTGCAATTTAATGTCTTTGACCTTTTAAGGAGTGATTAGCAACATTTGCTACCAAAAGATTTCTTGGCTATAGTTTTTTTCCTATTTCTACTTAAAAATGTTTACTTCAAACTCTTCAGCTTTTGATTTTGTTTCAATTTTTGTTAACAATCATTTATTTCTTCTTGGCTTACATTACTGGATGTCCAATATAGCTATTGTTTGTAAGTATTTAAGGTATAACAGAATCCTACCAGATACCCTGGGATAGCTGACAACCTCTGCACAGAACATACCATGGGTTGTGTTGCTATACATTATTTGTACTCATTTCCACACATTTTTCACCTTGTAACATACATTTCTTTTTAACAGCACATAATATAGAGTCACAGAATAAATCCTTTTAATTTTGTTTTCTCCAAATCTCCAATCTCCAAACATTTTAGTTTTAGGACCAAGGTGAATGCATTTTACTAAAGCAATTTCACATATCTTCCAAAAATCTCTGTCAATATTCATTTCTAGCCTGGCTTCAATAACTATGACATGCTTAATTAAATTATCTACAAAATGTGGTAGACTGGAAATTGGAAAAATAGTTCTAGAGATACTAAACAAGACTTGAAGTTCCAGATTTCCTGTGGGTCAGGAGATGCTCAATAGGCATACACCTCATCCCTTCGGTATCTTTAATTATTTATTTTCACTTATGTATTAGGTACGAGACAGTAACAAATTAGGAGAAGGAAATGTGTTAGGTTTTGGAAACGGTAAGAGAAACCTCCAACATTGAATGCTTCCTTAAAAAACAATTAAGTAAAGGTCACACTGTTTCAGTATCACTACTGTCCCATGAAACAGTTTTCCATAGCAATATTCATTCCTCTCTCTCATAAATGCACAAGTAAAAGCGAGATCATCCCAAAGAAGCAAGAATGTCAGCACTTATCTCTGCCTGCTCTTTGGCTTTAGAGTTAATACCACATCCTCCCCCTAAAATTCAGGTATCTCAAATTGTCTGACCAAAAGATACTTCACATAAGGAGGGAAAAAATGCCCTTTTTCTAAAGTACGAGACAAAAATCTCCATTTGCCATTTCAGGATACTATTCACTAGTAAAATAAAATACTCCACGCTAAAACAGAAGCAGATTTACCACAACCCTCGGAAATATCTAGCTATTGAAATGTGCTCAAAATCTCTGTGCACTTTTGAGTGCTCTGAAAAGCACTGAAAATAGAAATACACTTAATACATATGCTGAAAAGTATACTTTAAATTTAAAACAGAAAACAAACAACAAAATCCAACCTCTTTTAAAGACTCCAGTTCCACAAAGCACTGAAGGAAGTTTTTCCAGTTATGTATTTACTCATAGAATTAAAAATATGCAAAATTTTAACTACGTTCCTATTCTCCTATTCCCCACTTGTTAGCAAGAAAATTGCAATTTTGCTGCTTTTTACCTTTCATTATAAGTGTTTTATACAAACACAATGCTTCAAAAAAAATCAATAATTACCCAGTCCACTAGTAAGTTCCACTGGGGCATACCTACCCTAGGTAAATTCTTGAAACTCATTCAATGTTATCCTGAAGAATCATCAGTTGAAATCAGGATTTTATAGGGAATAATTTACTGATTGTAGCAGAACATGGCCAAGCAAAATAAATCACAGATAAATGCAAATGTACAGGAATATAAGAAAAAAAAAAAACCCAAACCACCAAAACACATACAAACTGTTTAAATCACTAGGCCTTCAGCCTTTGGAGTTATGATGTCACAGAATCAAGAGTGTTTTTTTTTCCCTGTAGCTAATATTTCAGTGACGTTTTCAGTGATGTTTTTATAACAGTAACAGCGTCTTGTATGTTAAAGTGTGCAAATACTTACATGCATGTAATAGTTCTCCATTTGGACTGGAGTGTAACTTAGAGCTCTGAAAATCAGGCCAATTATGGTCCAGTGTGTAATTGCACCATTCCAGAAGTATAACAAGACTCAAATTGGATAGACATAAGAAGTTGTCACAACTGCTCAAATCCTCAACTGCACAGCGATGCTCCCAGGAATATAAAACAAACAACAAAACCCAACCTCTTTCAAAGACTCTAGTTCCACAAAGCACTGAAAGAAATCTTTTTCCAGTTATGTATTTATTCATAGAATTAAAAATATGCAAAATGTAAACTACGTTCCTATTCTCCTATTCCCTACTTGCTAGCAAGAAAATTGCAATTTTACTGCTTATTACCTTTCATTATAAGTATGTTATAAAAATACAGTACTTTAAAAAAAATCAATAATTCCCCAGGGTGGAGATTCTCCTTATTTGGCTTTACTTTTTAAATCACTAATTTTCAAACTTTGAAAAACTGGCTTTAAGGTGTAAGATGAACAATATTGCACCAACACGACATGAAATGCTGAACCAGCGCAGGCTCACTCTGCCACCTCACATTGATACGAAAAGTTTGGGAGGATCTCTTTGTCCTAGCAGATTGTCACTATCATTCCATCTCCACCAGTCAGATAAATCTGATATCAAGTCTCAAGCTGGGATAAGCATCGTAACGTGGCCTCTCGATAATTAAACTGCAAGTGCCATAATGTGTGATCCAGATTAAACTGATACTGCCAGGTTATTTGATAATACACAGACATAGCATTAGTGAGCACAGAGCCACAGGCTTCAAACAGCTTCAAGTATCAGGACCAGTACGTACCAGCTGGCTTTTGCTCCCTTCTTTGAAAATTCTTCTGGTTATTTTGCTATCGTGAGCTGGAATTCTGCTTGGGATTCACACTTAATATTTCATGGTGCACTTGGGTGTATGTCATCTTAGTGGCAATGTTGAGAAATTACTTTTGAAACATGTTCTGCATTTTATTTTTAGGTCTACTTCTGAAATGGTATGAAATCACACTGGTACTTACACTAAAAGTAAACTGAAAATCTCCCAAAGATTTCCACCTTTTTTTTCCTCCATATGGAATAATTTTCCCTTATGTTCTTATCTATTTTTTACCAGCCTTCTTGCAGAGATCACACTAAGAAAGTACTCAGTCCCCATATTGCTGTTTTTTTTCTGAGAGAAACATTTGGAGAGAAAGCTTTTTAAATTATCCTGTTCCCTATATGAAGATGATGGAGAGGAAGAGCCCTTGTTTTACAGAATCCTAGAAAAATCACTTGGATTTTGAACAAACTTTAATGGAGATTATAGGGAACAATTAGGAAAGACAAAATCTTTGTCACTTGAAACTATCTAGATTGAAAAAAGTATTCTGCTTATGTTCCTCCTCAAAATGTATTTTCCATGTTCTTGAAAAGCTGAAGTACTCTAGGGATTTGTTTTTGATTCAGATTACATAGGTTTGTATCTTTTCAAAAGCAACCATTAAATGAAGTTGATTGGATAACTTTGTAAACTATTCTATAAAAGGAAGAACAACTATATGTTCAGTATTATGACTCCGATTTACATATGCAAAAGAGGAACAGATAAAACCTTTTATTCCGTTGTGTATCAAGAGTCAATCAGATCACACATAGGAATATTTTTCTGAGCACCCATTTTTGTATGCTCGGTCATCTACATACAGAACTTGAGAATCATCTTTTAAAAACACAGACAAGAATCTGGCAATTCAAACTTCTGCATTAACTAACATTGTTATTAAATACAGATACTTCCAGGTAAGTAAAAGACAAAATTAAGTCATATTACCTAGTTTTTGATTCACCTACTTTTCTGCAAAGAACTATTCTATTAAAAAAGAGTTTTCATTCCTTTGTAGTAGCCATCAATCAGACACAACACTTTGCAAATCTCCAAAACTTTAAATAAAATAAAATGCAATGGGGATATTTGATTTTCCAGTACAGATCAATAGTTCTTAATCAAAATGTGACAGTCTAATTCATGGACTGCAATCTGATATGAGGTGGAAAGACAAGATTATTGAGAAATGAGCACTAAATGCTGTTATCTGTAATATTGATACGCCCCATGTAACGCCTATGAAGCAGGAGTAATGAGCTAAAAGCTACATAATAAAGTCTGCATATAGTAGGCCCTTCTTTTGTGCCTACTGTATTATTTACACTGGGTAGCAACTATCTATTAATTTTACAGAAAAGCTCTTGAAGATAAAAGGAATGTGACACGTGGAGAAAAAAATTAATTCAATTAAATTCCAAAGGCAAAAGTGAAAGAAAGCGAGATGGCAACACACTGCTCATCACAGCTCTGCTTCATTGCTCCTCAAGTTGTTCCAGGAGCTTTCTCCTCAGTCCTGATGAATGCCCAGCTATTTACAGTGATGTCCTGGGCTCCTGTCAGAATTAGGAGGCTCCTAGGAGCTAGGATCACCTGCCTTTACCAAGGTTCACAGAACAAGAACATGGGATGTGAAGTTCCACGTTATTTCTTTGGAGGATATAATCTCAGGCCACTTTCAAAGGGCAGAAGGGAGCATTTTCAGTTACTTAAAAGGTTTTTTTTCAGCTTCTACATAGAATTGAATTCCTAACTCAGAAATAAAATGAATACTAGGATCTATTCATTTCTGGTTATTGTAACTTTGTCTCTCTCTTCTCTCACCTTTGTTTTCTTTTGGCTACTACTAAGAAACAATGGTCTTCATGTAAAGTGTAGGTTTTGGAATCAGGAATGTTTGTGTTTTTTCCCCAAAGGCTTCCTGTGCAGCCACGAGTAAGCATCTTAACATCTACATCAGTTGTCACAGCTGTTAAAAGAACTTTGCTTTTATATTTATCTACTTTAAGGTGAGTTTCTCCTCTCTGTCTGCCTATGATTCTTAATTGCTGACAATTTTAATCCATTAATGTTTGTAAAGTATTTGAGGATTTCAGGATGAAAGGTGCAAGAGAAAAACAACGTATATTATTGTGAATTCTTTAATTAAAACATCATGCAATGGTTTCAAATAAACCACACTTTCCTATGATCATGTTTAAGATGCTTGTCTATCCTTATGCAGCAAGAGACAGCCTCTTCCTGAAGGAAAGTTACACAAGGATCCTGATTTTAGCTGACTCGGTCAGGCCTGGGAGGAGTTTCCCTCTCCAGTAATGCTAAAGGGAACTTACGGAGCTTACCTGCTGCCTTTGTGAATACCTTCCTTTATTACCTAGTCTCCAATATTAATTGTGTCCTTTATTTTGGCATCACTACCAAAGTGCCGCTCAAAGAGCCAAGAAAAGCAGACTAGTGAATGGAAGAACAAATAGTGGGTTGAGAAGTATTCAGTCTTTTTTATTCACAGGGCTCTTCTAATGCTATACTAGAATACCAGGATTTTTCAAGCCCACCTCTAATCTTAGTGGGGAAGATTTTCAATTGAAGCTGAATGAAATCAAGATCATGAGCCATGTGACTGTGGTTTAGAAGACAGCTGTTTTCTACCATCCATTCTAGAGTTTTGGCTGTGACCCTATTCTAATTTTAACGCCTTCATCAGAGTGCAATGTCCTGCTCCGGGCAACAACTGCTTCATTTACTTAGCAGAGCCTCAATTTCCAAAGAAGATCCAGCCTCTATGCAGAACAGACCATTCTAGCAATCATCCTAGAAGTCAGCAGATGTAGACCACTCGTTACTGGTTCTGGTTTATTGCTGCAGCATCTCCTTTTATTGTTTCCCAAGGGATGCCTTTCATGGTTTACTCCCTAAAGGCTCTACCTTACTTCTTTCTGGTTTATCATTGCTTCAAGAATCACGTCCATAGTTATGAAATAAACATAGATTTAGGATTACCTACATACCTGTTCCACAAGCATGGAACAGGTTGTCTAAGGGCAAGAAAATTCATTAACACTGAATATACCTTATTCATTATAACCATCTAATTTGGAAAGCCTTTTCATGGGTAAATGGACCCGAGAAACAGATGAGAGATTACACATTTGCTACCATATTCATACAGATGAGCCTCACACAACAAGGAAACAGGACCAACCTGCTGAGGCGACATTTGTAGACTACCCCAGACGCATCAGATCCGGAAGAAAATCCCACTGATTACGACAGCGTGTGTTTTGCGTACGTTGGAAATGCAAACCTTCTACGCAGAGAGTTTTCAAGTAGAGAAAACATCATGGTTTTGTAGAGGTTGGTTGTTCTTTCTTTTTTTTTCTAAATAATGCTCACTTATTCATGAAACACTTGTGATTGAACTATAAGCATATAACTTCTTCCTTCTTTGATTACTGAAAATTATGACTTTTTTTTTCATATAAGAACTGCCCCTATTTCTCTAAGCACCTCTGAGAGTGAGGATCAGTTATATCTCATAATTTTTGCTGTGTAATATCTTTTTTAACTGTATGGATGTCACACCTATAATTTTACAGATAGTCACTTGTCTTTCCAGAGGCCTCCATTCCCTTCCTCTGGGAATTCAGTGCCATTTCTCTCACTGTGGACATAGTAAAATACTATTTACCCTCCACAATTAGCCGGAATTTTGACACGAGCAACCTTGGATGGCTGAAGAAACAAGGAAGGATGAGAAAACAGTTGTGGGGAAGAGGAACAACAGGCTGGAAACATTGAGGATACTTTTCTCAAAATTGACAACTGGAGTGTTCTAGGATCAATGGCATTTACGTCTCATTCAGGCAAACTTTTGGCACTCTCTTTATCCAACCATACTGAAGGATCCCACAACTGAACTTGTTAGTGAAATTCCCTCTTACAGTTACAAATAAAAAAAAACAAAACAAAAAATACTGAATATGAATGTGGAAGAAAGGCAATTTGATGTTTGTCATTACCGAGGTAAACTCTATGACCTGCTGAATGTATGCAAAATGAACTCTGGATGGTGTATATAAAAGTGGCATGTGCAGAGAACAAGAGCAAGTATTGAGACTTCTTTCTGGTAGAGCAAGTCACCATATAAAATCCAACCATGAGAAACAAGGGGGCTTCATTCAAAGGTAAGACTTTTGCCATTCACTTGCTGATATCTCTTATATTTCTTTACATTTAGATTGAATTAGAGAGTAGCTGAAATGTAACAAGTCTAGAAACTGAGGTATTCCAGACAACAGTAATGGTGAAATTTGCCTCCGCCTCAAGAGTTTAGTGTCCAAAGTTTGGAATTAGAAGGCAGCTTGATCCCTTTTTTACTCAGTCTTTTGTTTCCTAAGTACCTTTGCATTGGGCAGTCACAGAAAATTGCCTTGAGGAATGTGACACCTGTGCACAAAAGACTGGATCCAGATGGTTTTGATACACCATTCAGAAGGCAATGCCTAAAAGTCATTACCCACAAATCAAGAAGCAATGGAGCAATTTTGAAGTGAATGTTTTCACAACCATCTTCACCTTTCTAAGCCAACAAGTCTCAGGTTTTCTTATTTACAGAATTATTCCCCAAAGTACCTTCCTAACTGCAGCAATGGGACACATACCTGGTTCATGAGGGAGGAGGAAGGCTTACTTCAATATCAAGTAAATGTGTTTTTCTTGAATTTAGAGCTAGAAGGAAACATCACATGATAACATTAGGGACACCTCTGCTGATTTATGGAGTACACTTTAATTTAGCATTTAAAATAAATTTTGTGTACCAACGCAGGTAGCTGACCAATTCCCAGCACTAAAACTCTCAGAGCACAGAACAGTTTTCTTTGCATAAGTACGTTCATTTACGAAATATTTGCTTTTAATTTTTCACATTGTTTTTCTGTGCATATTTGATTTCCTTGAATAGAAAACTTGAGTCTGTTAAGTTAATCTTGAAAGTTTCAAACAGATGAGATTTTGTGGTTTAGATAATGAAAAGTCCTTTGTATCAGCTCAGGAGAAAAGATAAAAGTTCTCTCTGATTTCTTAGCAGTAGGTAATTTAGGGTTAAACTCTAAGTAGCAAAACAGCAGAGCTGCTGCAAATCTTCTGAAGGAACTCCCAGGACAATAAGAACCTTAAGAGAGTGACCCAACCACCCTTCCACAAAATGAATTAAAACTCCAAATGTTTGCAAAGAAGAAAAGAACCTGTAGGAGAAAGAAAAAAAAAAAACCTAACACCAAACAAAACAATCTATTTTCCAAACTTATATATCTGATCAAATATAATTATATATCTATATTTACACTGTGAAAAAGTTTTATGTTTATTTCCTCCTGTTTATCACTTTGTAATAAAGTCAGGCAATCTAGTAAGAGACTTTGGAATACAGTGGACACTGCAACACAGGTTACCTGGTCTCCTCAGACTCTGTATCAGGCTCAGCTGTACAGTCAGGATGACAGAGAGGAAAAAAAGGATAACAGAATTACAACACTTCCCTGATTTTCAGCAGCTAGGTAGGGGCTCTGAGCCATGGGACAGCACAGCCAAAATCACCCAGCGTCTGGCTCTGAGCTACTTTCAAATGCACATGCAAGACAATGTGATTCCATTTTGGTTTGTTTTAAACCTCAACAGATTTGTTGCTGGTGATCCTTCTGGTGTCCAACATGCTCCTGACAAAGGAAGGAGTGACCTCCCTGCCAATCTGCCCCAGTGGATCTGTCAACTGCCAGGTTTCCCTCGGGGAACTTTTTGACCGAGCAGTTAAACTTTCACACTACATTCACTTCCTCTCTTCAGAAATATTCAATGAATTTGTAAGTACTCTGCCTTTTCCTGAGAGTGAGAAAGTATAACAATGCAATTTCAGACTTGCTAAGCAGAAACATATGTTATCATATGAAACCATTCAAGAAGTAAACAAATATGACGGCTGGACAGACAGTGATATTCCCAATGGTGACCAAATCTGTGGGTAGTGCTGACCATTGCTAAGATCCCCAACACTTCTACTAAAATCCCATTTTCCCATCATTCTTTATCTGTGGGACAAGCTTGGATTTGCTAGGTGCCAGTTTCTCTCTAAAGACTCGCCATAAACGGTTGACCTTTACAGCAGCGATAAAAGCAATGGGACAACAATTAGTTAATCCAGTGTTTGAATTGAAGCTGCTCTTCTTATCTGTTGCAATAACGCCTGTCCTTGCTGGTCTGCAGGATGAACGCTATGCTCAGGGCCGGGGTTTTATTACAAAAGCTGTTAATGGCTGCCACACTTCTTCCTTAACCACTCCTGAAGATAAGGAGCAAGCTCAGCAGATTCACGTAAGTCCCATTTCTAATGTCATTCAGTGTGAAAGAGAGAGAAGGGGCGGGTAGGGAAGAGGGAGGGTTAAGAAATAGAGAGGCAGAAGGCAGAGAAAGATGGAAATCTGCTCAATTAAAATTAAAAAAAAAAAGTCAGGAAGAGGAAAGCACCAAAATTCCAAGAAAAGTTGATTTAGTGTTTGCTGATACTAAGTGACTGACTATCCAGAATACGTAAGTACCAGGAGCTTTCATCTTCCCTTCCTTTTCCTGTATGTTACACTCAGTCATTGTACCTTATTTCCAATTCCAATATAACCTCATGGAGCAATGCCAGTTATCATGCTGGTGCACTACTGAGACCGCCACAGACTTCAAATATTATCTTTAAATATCTTACAGACAATTGTTATATTAAAAAACATAAAAATCCATTGCCTTTGCAGGCAGACGTAAATAATTTTTCCAGTAACTGAAAAAACCTGACATTAGTAAACAAATGCTAAATACATGTTCTTGTCATTACCAATAGGAAAAAGCAGTCGCATCATCATCCAAATACAAAGACTCTAGTGCAAAATACTCGTAAAGAGAAACGTACATTGATTTAACAATTATAAACTTCAGGGAAGATGAAGATAGTGTTATTCAGCCTGTGCTCACAGATACAATTTGAAAATACTCCAGAGAAAAAAAAAACAAAAAATCACATGAGCAGAGGTGTATGAATGAGGGTGTCCTAGGGAGAAATCTTTACCAGTTTCATGGTGGTCATATTTTTGCAATCCTAGTATCACCATCTTCTCAGTATGTCATTCAAATTCTATCGGGAGCAACAGAATTCACAGCCCTGGGTACATAAGTACAAGTGTGTCCAAATCCAGTGCATCTAGCACAGAAGAAATCATTGAATACTACCATAATCATAAGCTTTATGAATTTTTACTGCCCACAGGAAAGGATAAACTTTAAAGCCAGAGAAAATAGAATCACCATTGTGATTCCAGAGAGGACAGACGAGTTATGCAAAAGCAATAAAAACCATTTAGTGGTTTACCATAAAGTGCACCTTCCATTCAGTATTAAATTTTTTTTTTTTTTTTTTTTTTAAATCATTGGATTTTAAAGCATTCATCAAAATCCTGGGCTTTTTTCCCCACACAGTTGAAACACAGTTGTGCTTGTTATTTTTTAATGCAGAGAGGGTTTAATGACATTTTCCATTACAATACTGAAACTCCTTGTGCTAATATCGTAAAACACGATGACAACAACGACAACTTCAGAAATGCAATTGCACAGAGGTATCTAAGAGAGGCTACAGGGCACATTCAGTGGTAGATCCTGGCATAAGTTCCCAAACCACTATGTCTGAGGACATTGCTCTAAACCCCTCCTAATGCTGTCAACATTTAACCTTCTATTTTAACTGCCTTTTCTTAATGTGGCTGAGTAGCATGAAGACTTACTGAATGTTGTACTGGGAGTGCTGCGCTCCTGGAATGATCCCCTGGTCCATCTGGCCTCTGAAGTACAAAGAATCAAAGAAGCTCCAGACACCATCCTCTGGAAGGCTGTAGAGATTGAAGAACAAAACAAGAGGCTTCTTGAAGGCATGGAGAAAATAGTTGGGCGGGTAAGTATTAGGTCCTTAACATGCTTCCAGCCTGTTACTGTAAAGGAGTGAGAGGTTGTCCTTAGAATCATAGAATGTTAGGGGTTGGAAGGGACCTCTAAAGATCAAGTCCAGCCCCGCTGCCAGAGCAGGATCACCCAGGGCAGGACACACAGGAACAGATCCAAGGGAGGGTGGAAAGTCTCTAGAGAGCTGACTCCACTACTTCTCTGGGCAGCCTGTTACCAGGTTCCGTCACCTTCACCGCAAAGACGTTTCTTCTCATGTCAAGGAGGAATTTTCTATGTTTTAGCTTAGATCCATTATTTCTTGTCCTATTACTAGGCACCACAAAAAAAAACACTGGCCCCTTTCACTTGACATCCCCCCCCTCAGGTATTTATAGATATTTATATTCTTTATCCAGAAGAGGAAAGGCAACAGTAGGTGTGACAGGAAAAAAAGGAGCCAAGATAGATGAATTTGAGAACTTTTCAGCTGGCTTCTTTCACCTTTGTTTTCTTCTGCTATCTTGCAATTTCTAAAGAGACACCATGATGTGACTGGTATAGCATAACACAGCATGCTCCCAGTCCTGCTTCATGAGAAGGTGTAATCACCAGAACTGGTAACCATCATTCTATCTGAGTATTTTTAACTTACAATCCTGTTTTTAGAATGATGTGTCTGGTTTTTTTACGTGCACATATTTATATGTATGTTTTAGCGTATCTGTACACACCTGTAGACATACAGGCACCGTGTACAGTTTTCAGAAACAGACACTGTGTTTAAAACTTTTCTGGAAGTCTGAGCTATTACAAAGACATGGCATAAAGCAAAAGGAAGGAATCCTCGTACCTCTCATTTCTTTTTTTTTTTTTTTCACCATTCTAGCTCCTCTGAACTCTGACTTGGCTGTTATCTGACAAAACCCCCACACAAATACCCCTTGTTATCAGTAATTAATCAAAAGCTTTCCTGAATAAAATCATCTCTAGCTTGTTTATTTTTAAAGGGGTCTCTCTTGCCCTTGAATATATCATTCTGCCAGTGAGCTGGATGTTAACAAGAGATTCTGACTTTACTGGTTTTTGCTTAGGTTCCAAACAGCACTAAGACTGCTACCATCGCTGTGTCCATCATTTTCCACTGGATCACTCATGGTCTCTCTCTCTCTTCCAGTTAGGTGTCTCTTTACTCAGAAATCATAGCCCTTCCAGGCTGCAAATGCATTTATCAGTGTTATCAAATACATTTCTATCCCATATCCATGTATAAAAAGGATGCAGATGAGGATCCAAGATAATACTAGAAGTCAGGTGCTGCTATAGCTACCCTGTCACCACCTTCTCATTCACAGGATTTACAGAAGGAGGTTGAAGACAAGATTGGCAAATTCATTAGTATCAAACCATGGGTTTGAGTGATAATAGATTTATTTTTTTTTTACTAAATGATACAGGCTCCACAGATACTCTTCTATGTGTTTTTGCAAAGTACAGCTCGTAGGAAATTAGGAACATGCACAACCACTGCTAGGAACTGACTTACAGCTATGAAAGGTAGATTTCTGTGACATGAGAAAATTAATGATTGTCTCATTTTGTCTCAATAATTGTCTCATTAATTATGGTCTCATTGTGTCATAAGAAAACCCAAAATAATCTTCACCTCGGTACATTAGGTACTAGATGCGGCTTTCTAACAGTAGAGGCATTTTTAATGTTTTTTTTCAATGGAATCTGAGGTACAGTACATCAGATTTGTCTGGTAACATGTTGTTGAAGCCACCTGTATCAGAGAGATCACCTAAGAAATGGGCTGAGACAAAGCTGGAGATACACAAAAATAAGTTCAAGGAACAAGTGCTAACAAAGCTTTCAAGGTAGAGGGAACCAAAAAGAGATGTCACTGCCAAGTCCATGCATGAAGGAAGGTTTGATTTCTCTGCAAAGTCAGATTCCACTGGATATTGGTTAACACACTAGTTCTCCTAGAACATTACTGACATAAATAAACGGAAAAATCTGACAAATTCCTTCAAAATCTGCATGAAGATATAGAACATTATCCAGGATAGTGCGAACCATAACTTTACAAGCCATACACTAGCAACTAGCATTCCTCAAGGCCTGAATTTTAAATGCTCTCTTCTACATTCAGTCAGATCCGCTATGATTTGCTTACAGTATCATTTTATGTCTTTAGATTCACACCGGTGAGACCAGCAACGAAATCTACTCTCAGTGGGATGGCCTCCCATCCCTGCAGCTCGCTGACGAAGACTCCAGGCTCTTTGCCTTTTACAATCTGCTGCATTGCCTCCGACGAGATTCCCACAAAATCGACAACTATCTCAAGCTTCTGAAGTGCCGCCTAATCCACGATAGCAATTGTTAAGTCCTTGGGGGCCTAATCACTTGCAGAAATAATTCATCATGATGTTCTCATTGCTTTGCCACTTTTCATTGCAAATTTTATGAAAATCCACACCATGCGGTATCAGGATCATCAGTAAATTTCAGGCCTGTTTGTGTGAATTCTGGCTGTTGCTATCATCACCGTTTATCTTGGTGTTTTAAAATGTTATAAATTACTTGTGTGACAAGAATGTACTTTTCTGTCTCATCTCCTTGCCTAGTAGTATTTCAGTGATAACCAGATCATGCAGATACAATAAAAATGTTATTAAATCCAAAAGTGCAGTGTGGTACCACTGAATGAAAAATAGCTGGTATTGGTTAACACCTTTAGCAGTAGCTTCTCTTTTTGCATCTGTCTCCAGTTACTGATGACAGGATATCTAACTTTCATTGTTCTTTATCCCTCCTCCCCCAAAAGAGGGAAATAAAAAAAGAGGGATATCAAAAAGCAGATTAATCACCTATTACACTAACCTATCCTAAACTAAAAGGTTGGTCTGAAATCCAGTCTACTTAAATTGATGCTTTTACTCTGCACAAAAACTGATTGAGTAGGCAGAGAAAGGGAAGAAATCCATCCTGGTCAACAAAGTCATCGATTCCCCATGCAGCCCATGGACAGAGAAGACACATTCAGAATTTTAAGGACAGAAATCTAGGTATATCTACATCTCCACTGACTACTTGGAGAAGAAGCATTTCCAAAAGAAGGTTCATTACATTTGAGGTGACTATCTGAGAGCAAAGGAGCCAATAGGTTTCAGTAGGTCCCAGTAGGAAATGTTGGGCATACATATATCCACCTACCCTTCACATTCCTCACAAGTGATGGGGTGGGTTGCTGTTGCAAAGAAAACTTTCAAGCTGTAAAAAGACACCAGCTGAGCTAAGGTGTCTTTTTAAAGTGTCTCCATTCACTCTAGATTTTAGTTACACTCAAAAGTTTTTAGGGCGCTCAATTCAAAACACGACGGTTAAACTTTGGAAAACTGGAGAGACCAAACCAATTGACTACATTTGGGAGGGAAAAATAATAATAATAAAAAAAAAAAATCTATCTGCCTTACAGTCACATGGCAAGTAAGAAGTCAAATAGCAGCTGGAGTCGTTGACTATATATATATATTTACATATACACTGTTTTTGCAAGCCATAGACAAACTTAGCCTTGGTTTCAAAACACAGCTTCAGCAAAGAGAAACTTAAATTCAAATGGGTTTGACTGCTGCTTTTCTCCAGAGTTAAACTAGTCTGGAGAAAGAGGGAAACACCAGAGAAGATGGGTTTGAGGGCTTAAGCCTCTCATTACTGTAACAGGTATTTACATAAGAGATTAGATAGTACGAACTGCTAGGAAGGTCTCATTTTAGCCATCTCTATAAGGATATAAAGATACTTATATTTCTAATTATGTGTAGATATGTATATAATGGCCTTTTAATCTCTTTACGTTGTCAACTACTGATTGCCTCAGGCTTTATCTGGATAAGTATATACTAAGCCCATTTTTAATATATATAAAATCATGTGTACAACAACATTCCTTGTTGGATAGTCATAACTGACATCTTTCATAAGCTCTGAAATGCACAAAACTCAGGGCATATGCAGAAGTGATTTATCAACACACAGCTGCACAGCACCATAGTCAAGGAAGAAAATGGACAAATTTTGCCAGGCAAAATGCAAGTGCCCAGACTAGAATTTAATTTCATCATAATATTCTATTTTCTGTTTTAATGCCAAAGAGGGAAAAAAGTATTTTAAAGGGGAAAAAAAGAAAAAATATCCTTTGTAATTATCACAAGTGCTTAGAATTACAGTGTGAGTTCTTATTCAAAAGAAAACATGAATAATGAGACTACTCTGTATTGAGCTGGAAAAACGATTATGTCTCGCTGAGTAAACTCCTACCTCAGAATCTCTTTAGAATTCAAAAGCAACTTGATTAATAGGGCAGACATTCATAATTTTACACTTACATGACTAGATTTAAAACAATGACTTTCATTAACTGCTTAAAAAT
This sequence comes from Baryphthengus martii, assembly GCA_013396935.1. Taxonomy (NCBI): domain Eukaryota; kingdom Metazoa; phylum Chordata; class Aves; order Coraciiformes; family Momotidae; genus Baryphthengus; species Baryphthengus martii. The sequence continues at coordinate 384,552 of VWZK01004503.1, forward strand.
TACAGTGCTAAAAACAATTGTTTAAAACTTGCATGCACTGGTTTATTATAGCCTGGTTTAGTACAATTATGAGTTTTTAATTTCATAAAGAAAGAAGAGAATGACAAGAAAAAAAAAAACTCTCAGAAAATGAAAAGCTATCTGGCTTGCAGCTGTTTAGCTAAAGGGGTATTTTAAAGTGATCTGGTTAATATTCTGAATCATCACAGCTGTCACAGAGACAGAAAGACATCAAACCTCAAGAGCGCATTGAAAGCTACACCTTCATTGTCAAGTGCCCTGGCATGGACAATGCCTTCAGACTCTGAATGTTCAAGCCACAATATAGGCCAATTGGCAATTCTGTTTTTTTAAGTTGCTAATAGGAACAATACATTCTTATCTCAGTAATATTTTGTTAATTAGCGCATGCTTGTAAGATCTGAGCAACTGTTGTCTTTTGTCCAACAAAAATGGTTACACAGCCAATCTCTTATATAAAATTTAGAATTTAGAACAAGCCTGTTCTTTCTAAATGAAACAAACTGGTAACAATAAGAGGTTTTTTCCCCAGGTGTATTAACTTCTGGCTACTTCAGGTTGCCAGCACTAGAAATGACTGATTTTCTAATTATTTGTTCAATACCCAAATCATCAACATTTAAATCTCTGCTGGTTTCTTTCGTTCAGTTCATTTAAGATCGCTTAGTGGTAAGAATGGAAAGGAAAGGTCCACATGACTGAAATACAGGCTCAGTTCTGTTCCCTTTGAAAATGATGTTCAACCCTCCATAGATGGCACTAAATTTAAGAGTTTGTGATATCAAATCTAAATGGTGTGAAGTTCAAACCAATTCATCACTGAGAGCATTTATCACCGAGCACAACAGAGATATGCAAAATAAAAATCTACCTTGCTATTCCTGACTAGTGTCTAGACTCTAGGACTATATCCAACCATTGGAGCAAATGTAAATTATTTTGAGGATTATTTTAAAGCAAGTAAGTCAAGATTTTACTGACAGTCATGTGGAATCAGCTGCTTAACTAGTAATTTGGTAATATCTCTACTACCTTTTCTTTTTTTGGACATCCTACAAAAAGCCTCCAACAGTTTAACTTCTAGCAGGGAAAAAAAAGAAGACACTATAGCTTGGTAACTCATCTGTACAACACAATCTACCTTCACAGTATTATTTCAAAGGTAACCCACAATTCTAATAACAAGGAATACAGTGTAGCCGCACATATCTTCTAAATGTAAGCTCTGAACAATAGAAATACTCTGAGGGTTACATTTTAAACTGAGTCTGCTTATTATAAATGAAATGTATTGAAACAACAAAGTATGTCAGAGATAAACTCAGTAGTCTACTTACATAAATATCTATACACTACAGAAACCTAATACTACAATCATGCATGGGAATAGCATCACAGACATACACATTCCTACTGAAATGACCAAGTTTACCGATCTGCAAAGCTATTTACATATATAACTATTTCTATCTTAATGAATTGGGCCTGTAAATTACTTTGATAAATCTTGAAGACTGAAGATAAACCTCAACATTGAATTCAATTCAAATTTAAGAATATGTTTATATTAAGCATTAAAAAAAAAAATGAACTAGTTTCAAAACATAATGGTACCTTTTTGAAGTTCCTTATGCTCATATTCATCCTTAGGAATGAAGTGAATTGAAAAAAACACCAGTCTTGGAAAACAGTAGGAATGTCATCCATGGTTTTCCAACTTTTTATCCCCAAACAATTCAATGAATATCAGATTATATTTAACAATTTCTATTATTATTGGGATTTTAAGGCTACATTTAGATATAGTACTCCATAACTGAAGACTAAAGAAAAATGTATATTTTCTCATAGTGATTTTTCATTTCCTTTCATGCATTCAACTATGAGGAGGAAATCAAACCAGGTGAGCAATGGTGCTTAATGTTCTCTGAACTATATCACTTTCTATACAGGTAAACGCAATACAAACCATCCTTGGTTTGAGGAAAAAAGGGGTACATAAATTTCTCCTATTTTGTTTGGGGGTTTTTTGTTGGTTTTGTTTTGTTTTGTTTTTGAGGTCCCACAGATAGACCCAGTGGAACATAAATAAAATACAATGCCATTTTCAAGGAAAATGCAATCTATAACTTTATTGGGCATTGAAGGAAAAAACAAACCCTGTTGCTTACTCTGTCACTAATTCTCCTTGATATCATCATGTTTATCCTCCTTTAACCATCCAAGAAGCTCTAGAACGTCATGCTAATATTCTGGGTTTTGGGGGAAGAGCAAGTTGTCATGGCATACTGCCTCCAAAAGAGAATTGCAGGATATAATCACTTTTTGTTCCTTTCCTCATGAAGGAGTTCTGAAGTTCTTTCATTGAGTGGTAACATTTTATATTAGTATTGTCCAGTCCACGTCATCTTGTTTTTCTTCCTCAGTGCACTGTGTGTGTCATAACAACCTATGTGAAAAGAGGTTATGGAAAGACTTTCAGGGTCACAGAAACACTTGGTCTCTGGCTCAAGTACTGATATACAGATAGATCAACGTTCACTTCATATTTACTACTAGCACTGAGCCTCACTTAGAAGTCCTAGAGACACGTCTTGGATAGAACCCTTTGCTAGGAATTTCTATATTTCACAGGCATTTAAAAATGGATGGCAGAAACACTAGTCAAAATTTGCTAAACAACATTTTTGCAACAAACATTTCTTTAGGTTTTATCCAGTCTGCTACCAGCAAGTACTTTGCCAAGCATAACAGTGAATAGTATTTACTGACAATATTTAATAGTAGCTGTCCCTTAAAAATTCACTTTTCCTGTCAAACATCACCACACTAATTATGGGAACTCTTTTCCCTTTTTAATAAATGATAGGGTTCGTTACACTGAAGAGTTCAGATCACTTATTCATTCACATGAGTGACAGTGTGAGTCATCAAAAATGCTAAAAGCACTGACTCCAGCATATCAAAGCAGCTATAAACTTCCTATCGTTTGTACCACATATCATATGTTGCAAAGCAATTTGTGGAATACAAAATAGCTAACATATATAGGCACACAACAAATAGGAATTAGACTGTGCACTAAATAACTAACTCTAAAAATATTCCCATTTACAAATGGAGTTTATTTCACTGTTAAGCTGATGACCTCCCTCCAGCTTTCAGTATCAAATAAGTCAGAAATTAATAAAGAATATTATATTTTTCACAGTATTATCAGAATTACTAGACCCATCCTCAAGCAAGTCACTGTGACTGTACACTAACAAACCAAGAAAGGCTCCCTTCCCAGCAAGGTCCTGCTCTGTTCACTTATAATTCAAAAAATAGGAATCAGAAGTATACAAAGTGTGGTATCTCCCTGCCATTCTTTTCACTCTAAGGGCAGAAATAATTCCCGTAATATATAATTAGATATTATTTTGCTTACCTTTACCGACTTCATGTTTGAAAGCACTGCACATGGTTTGCAGGATTAGGCCAATAATCATACATGACAATAGGCCCTTTCTTTAGTTAGATGATTGAAATAACAATAATCTTCCCCAGGAGCCATTCTTGGGAGACTTCCAGCCTGATTTCACGGACAAAAATAGTTCATATAGCTCAAAAAGGTTTCCAAGCCTTTTGATGATTATCCAAGCCTAACTAAAGCCTCAGAATCTTTTGGATGTTCCAACATCCTGAACCTACAGCACATGCAATGTAACTTAATATAACAAAAGTTACTTGAATTAATTTGATTTGTATGGTATCTTCACAAGATCCACGCAGCAGAGACGATGGGTCCTTATGTCAGAGCTAATGCAATAAGCAGCTCAGCAGTTCTTTAAAGTGGCTTTTGTGTTATTTGCAAGGAATCTGTTCTTCTGTGTCCCTGTTGCATCAAAGTGAGAAAATAAAAAAAGATTATGTTCTTTATCATCTTGCAGTAGAAACTACTTCATCGTATTACAGAATTCTCTCATGCTCTCTCAAGGGCCACGTGAATGAAGAAAGTACAAAGCACAGACTGAGTTTATTGAGAGATTAGCTTTTGATGGATGGCACCATGAAAAATGTAAAGCAAAAGCATCAGAACTGGTTTGCAAGAAGTTCAGGATACCCATTTATTTTCATTTTCACTTGAGAATCCATCTAAGTGAAAGTAAGGTTTAGATGAATGAAGACATAGAGAGACTCATACAAAAACAAAACCTGAAGCTTTTAATATGGTGGTAGATGGTAGCATAGTCCTGCAAAAGATGTTTTCCGTCCCCTAGACAATCCTCCTTGTGCACGTCGTAACTCACAAAGAGGTTCACTACTGCCCTGAGAGGGAAAAAGTATTTGTGTAATTAATTATATCATGCACATCACCTTAGCATCAAAGCATGACATACCCGTGATGTAGCCTCTTTATCAAACGGATTATGAATCCTGTCCTGGCCTACATTGAGGGTAATATTATAAATCTATTGTCATGGCATAAACCTGACTGGGGACAAAACAGCAGAGCAAAGCTGTAGAATGATAGTGCTACAGTCTTGAATATGCATAACACAGTTTAGAGAGATGGGCAAGAAACACCACACGCTCTCTTTCAAAGTGTGTGCTTAATCACAGAATGGTTTGGGTTGGAAGGGACCTTTAAAGATCATACAGTTCAACCACCTCTGCAGGTTACTCAAAGCCCTGTCCAAAGTTACCTTGAACGCTTGTGATGATGGGTCATCCACAACTTCTTTGGGTGACCTGTTCCAATATCTCACCACCCTCACTGTAAAAAAAAGTCTTCCTTTTATCCAATCTAAATCTACCCTCTTTCAGTTTAAAACTACTGCCCCTTGTTGCCACAGGGCAAAGGCCACAATAAGTTCTCGCCAGAGCCTTCTCTTCTCCAGGCTGAACAACTCCAAACCTGTCAGCCTGTCCTCATAGAAGCGGTGCTTCAGATCTCTGATTATTTTTATGGTTGTCCTCCAAACTTGTTTTAAGAGGTCCACACCTTTCTAGTACCAGGCACCCCAGAACAGGACGCAGTACTCCAGGTGAGGTCTCACAGGAGTGGAGAGGCAGAATCACCTTCCTTGGCCTTTTGGTCACGCTGCTTTTGATGCAGCCCAGGGTACAGACAGCTGTGGTGCTAGAGCACACTGCCAGCTCACATCCAGTTTATCAACCACCAGCATACCCAAGTCCTTCTTCAAAGGGCTGCCACCCAGTCCATTCATCCCCCAGTCTGGAATGATGCTCGGGATTGTCCTGACCCAGGTGCATGACCTTGCGCTTGGCCTCGTTGAATCCCCTGAGGTTTACATGTGTCCACTCCTCAAGCCTGTCACAGTCACTCTGGATGACGTTCCTTCCCCCCAGCAAATCAAAAGATGAAAAATGGTTTTCCATGTTTCACAGAAGAAAGATAGTTTTGATTGAGTTCTAAGCTTAAAACCAATCAGCAATTTATATATATTTAATTGTAGCCAGGGTAAAACGGATTTAAACTTAGTCTTCAATAGAATACAGTGTAAAAAGGCAGCACTCATAAGTTTGTTTTGAAAGCAGAATCTTATTTTCTATTAATCCATATCCATAAACAGTAAGGTGAGATTTTGTTGTTGTTATTTTCAGTAAAATACAAAGAATATCACATTTCAGTTGTACATATTGAAGGTATAAGGAAAATCTATTACACACATAGCTTTCCCAGAGCAATTTACAAGCAGGTAGATATTCCCAAAAAGATCATAAAGTTATGAACATCTTAAAAAATACTTTTTTATATTATATATTTTTTCAGTTAAAAAAAAAAAAACAATGCAATTTTTTTACATGCAATGAACATGTAGTAGAAAACTTGAAATTTAGCAAAGAAAGTCTCTTTCCTTTGGTTTCAACACTTCTCTCCCCACAAATACAGACATATTCAACCCACATCACTTAACAGTTCAAGAAATATTTCCCAGAGGAAAAAGGGACCAAAAAAACAGTAAGTATGACCACGTGCTATGCAAATGCCTTCGAGAAATGCAATGTTGTACAGAGTATATCAATACACAGTTCAGTATGAAAACATAAATAGCAACTGAACAAGTAGCTGATTGAACATAAGAAGAGGGTTCCTTGTGAATTTTTGAAAAACAATTTTGTTTTTCTTTTTTTTTAGTCTAGAGATAGCCACAAGTCATAACAAACTATCGAGTAACATCTAACAAAGATACCTGATCCAATAATATTGTGAGTAAAAAACTGTCCCAAATCTTATCCCTGCCATCAGCACCTACAAAGCAGAAATACACAAGGATTACATCACAGGAAATTGGGCTCTTTTTTTTCCACCCCCCCTCTTCATTTGCTAATTTAAAACTTAGCAAATACCTCCTTATTCAAAATTAGTTGCCACCAGTTGTAAGTTATCAAGACTTCTCTCAGTGAACCCTACCCAATTTCAATCAACATATTAAACATACTACTCAAATGGCTTATTTCTTTAAGGGAAACCCCATTTCAATCCCGTATTAAACACACCCTTTCCACCCCAGTGGACATTTTCAAAGGGCTTCCCTTTTTATCATCATCAAGCTGATGGACTTTGAAATCCTGATGGAGCTGAACCTAAACTCTGAATTCCTTCTTTAAGCTGCTACTACAAGGTAGGGTGCTGAAAAATGGAAACAATAAAGGATGTTTCCTGCAAGTCCAGAAGAAAAGGCAACTCTGATGCTCTGCAACAGCACCAGTCATTGCTCACCCAAGAGCACAAGGCTCAGCGCATGGCGCCTGATCTTTGCGCTGCTCATCACCCCTCCAACAACCACCCTCGACACCCTTGTTTCAGGACCACAATTGTGTCGGCCTAGACAAGTAGTGTCAGGGAGGAGGATGAAGGTGAATCCCCAGGTTTGAAGAGGGGTTAGGGTGCAGGAAGCAGTGTCCTGCTGCCTGCTGGGGGTTGCCAGGCAACTGGGGCCTACCGCTGCCCCTGGGCCTTCGGCGCAGGCTGAGGGAGTTCGGGGAGCTGGGGAAGGATTTTTTTATCATGCTACACAGAGCCAAACACACATACATATTACTGTAAATAAGAGTAGGGAACAACCACAGCGTGGCTCTCCTTTCTCACTTCAGCGAGTAGCAGGTTTTTTGTGGGTTTTGGTGTTCGGTGAGTTGGGTTTTTTTTATGTAACTGACAAAATCTGGCAACAATGCATAGTGCAAAAAGTGACATTTTGACTCTAAGGAAGGAATTATTTGCAATTTGTTTTGAACAGAAGCTTAGTTCATGTCAGATGTGAACCTCCAGACAATCATTAGTTTAAACTGCCTGCTATGTGTTTAAAAATTTCAGTCAATTTAGTACTGATCTGAATTGCAAATGGGATGGTAATAAGCCATTAGGGAACAACATATCTCTCTTTTACACTTGCAACCCTCTGCTTTAAGGGGCCTCAACTGCACCAAAATATGAAAATACCATTTCAGTCATGTGTGCTGCCGACAAACATGGAAACGTAGGACGTCCACACTCGGAAACGCTCCCAGAGAAGATCGGGAGCTGCAACAGGAATGAAACAACAGGGGTAGCCTCTACTTTGAGCAAAAGATGGCCATCAGTTTTCTACAGAATAAATAGACAGACTTGCCCATGGCACAGTAAAACATGGGCCTGGCTTCTGACTATTGCTTGGTTATTTTATTTCCAGGGATTTGTGGCATTTCTTATCCTTTCTGAAATCATTTTTTTCTGAACAAGTATAGGCTTTCTGTTACCTAAGGTTTTCTGCACAGTTATTTGTATTTCCTCAAAATTATCTGTCTAAACCTTCTGTGTTCAAATGAATAAAAAGAATTTTTTTTCGTTCTTGAGCTTTCAGCTCAAGACATGGCTCTACAATAAACAGGTCCATTGACTAAGATGACATTTGCACAACTAAAACAGAGTAAATATTTTCAGATTACATCATTAAGCATCATAGGTCCTATCCTAAGAATCTTTTCCCACTAAAAAACATGATAAATCACCTGCTGATGTTTTACAGGGTTTCATAGCTGGAAAGACTTTCTTCTACAGCCCTATAGCCACTCCTAGCTAGGCGTCACTGTATTATTTGCACACTGCCTCACAAAATTTTATATCTTATAAAAATCTATTTCATGGTTTCTTGAATCTACAGCTAAGGCTGACTCTGTGTCTCACCATACCAATTGAAAAATGACCTACTTCTCTACATTCAAGCAGATTCCCATGCAGCTATGGTGAAGGGAGAAATGCAAACTTCTGATTTGCATCTGTAAAAGTTGAATGCTGGTACCTCAGTACAAATCAGTGCAGTAGATGTTCCCACACCGCTGAAAGCTCTTGCAACTCTAGAGCTGGACAGTTTCCTAATGGGAATCTGGGACACCTTTCTCCCTGAAGCTTTATGTCTAAACACAGCTCCCAGAGATTTTGTTTCTAGAGAACCTCTTCTCTGGAGGGAGTATCAGCCCAGGGACACCTGCAGTAGACCACAGAGACTTTGCAGAGTCTTATCTCATGGGAAGGTCCCGCTGACTCACATGCTGCTGTGTTAGCACACATGCTGGACTGGATTTATGCAGAACATGCCTTCCTTCTGAGGAAAGCATTAAAGTGGATAGTCCATTAATTCTTTCATGGCACATCCACTCAATTCCCTCTGCTTCTCAGAGATAACACCCTAAAATTGCTGACTGCAGGTGAATTTGGATATTGCATCACATCTCAGCTTTCCTGGAGGATTCGCATCAGCTTCTGTCCAGCTGGAAAAGGCAATGCTTGTACAGTACCTTTATTGAACTGCCACCCAGCAGAGAGAAAATGGACAAGGTCAAATAGGTCAAAGTCAGACTGCCCAGCCAAAGACTGTGTAGGAAGTGAAGCTAAGCAAAGAAAATGCAACTCAGGTAAAACCACAGGAGCAGATGAGTAGTACAAGAGCTTAATTAACCAACTTCCCAAAAAAAAGCCTCTCAGTCTGAGCCTCTCTGCCTCAAATTGAACATGCCAGCACAAATCTAACCCAGCCTCAACACAAGCTAATTCCACTGATACCTTTCTTAATCTTGGTGCGTGTATATATATATATACATATAAATATACAAATGTATAACGTATTCCACTTTGACACTTGAAAGAAATTCTAATGTATGAATATTAAAAACAAAGGAACAAAATATTTTTAGTATTGAAAACTTCATGTAAAAAGGTTGTAGCAATACAAATAAGCTTTGACAGGGAAAATCTGAGATTTTGTTTGGTATTATTTCTTCAAGGACAGGTATACCTAAAACTACTTCAGCGTGCAAATCTTGCTGGCAATTCTGCACCAGCAAAAGTAAAGAATTCCAAATGCTCCGTTTCCTGGGAGCACAGCAGTCTATTCATCTCCCTCAAAACCACATGAAGTAAATTAGTCCTTTCCAATATCCTTGCAAGGTATATTTGGGGTAACAATTCCCTACTTTCATATGTACAAGTGTGGAGCTTCCACTCATTTTAGGGAGATAAAACATGTTTCCAATTTAGATCTTTGAAAAGGTCTGACATTCAGTATTTATTATCATGGCAAAGATTAAGAATAGTCCTACTGAACTCTAATATTTAAAGACTTACCCCATTCAGAAGCGATATTATGGCACAGGACAATTAACATATTCCCAGAAGTATATCTTTCAAGCAAAAAATTTCCTGTGATAAATACAGAATTAAAGATGGTATTATATGTTTAATTCAGATGGAAATGGAGCAGTTAAATACTTCCCGATCAAAATTCTAACTACTTGCAATCTCCCCAGCAATTGCAAAGTAATAAAAAGAAGAAAAAAAAAAAGAATATTCGAGCTTTCTTATCATTATATCGGGTTTAAGCAACACAGCATACAGAATATGATACTCAGAATCTAGCAAAATATTTGAAGAAAAATAATTAGAAAGCCTTTGCTCTCTGCTCCTTTATAACTTTAGGCAGTTATGTATTTTTGTGTCCTTAGATGAGGTATTCAGTATTTATTCCATCAACTACTCCAACAAAGCATGTACATGCTAAAGTGTATGCTCTAAACATACTTTATTTTCCACACACATTTTAAACAGTCATGATTTTTTTTTTTTGCATGTACAACTTACCCCCTGCATATACACCTGTCTAATCTGGCCCTTTAAAAACATATATGTGAAAATTGTTGAGATTTACATATCTGCTCCATTTGCATTTGAAAACTGACTTCCATGTAGAGGGTTCTTATCCTTATTTGACATGTGGTACAGGCCAAAGATCTGCAGTTGTATTTACTGAAAGGAAACCAACACAAACAGTGAGAGGGAAAGATACGAGCAACTTGGGAGATGTGATTTCTTGGACTTTTAAGCATGTGTGTGTGTGATAGTCGGATACTTCTTGTGTCAGATATTTGGCTATCTAAATATTACTTTTCACATGACATAGTCCTGAGAGCATGTAGTATAAATTATCATATATCAGTTATGAAAAGATAGTCATGTGAATGGAATCTGAAAGACTCAGATCGTCTCTCAGCTGCAACTGAACATAATCCAAAAGCAGAGTAATATTTTGGTTTGGTTACAGAAGAATGCTCCAGGAACAAAAGGCTCAGACCTACATTCCTTCCTTGTGTGGATACTCCTACCGACTCCAGTGGAATGGCTACTGTAGGATGGTTTAAACAATCAATACTCTATTTTAATCCCGAAAGAATACCAACATAGGTACACATGTGTATAAAAATATAGAAGATAATATTATTGGCAGTAACAGTGATCTGATTTACTTCAAAACTCTCCTCATTTCTGTGTTGTTCTTTGCACCTCCAGTTGCCTTGTATCAGCTAACTGGGTCACCACTTTCAGCACAGAGACCAGACCACCACCTGTTAAGTCAAAATTGGCATAATATAGAGTAGAGGATTCACGAGAGGCAGGCCATGTATGCTTTGTCAGTGCAGATTTGAGGAAAGTGGGGAGCAGAATTCTCCCCTCAGAATAATTAATATTGTATCTCTTTATGTGTTCTA
>VWZK01004503.1:396673-483892 GCA_013396935.1 Baryphthengus martii
GAGATTCTCCTTGGCCCTCCTTTTGTTATTAATGTATTTATAGAAACACTTTTTATTATCCTTAACCGAATTGGCCAAATTGCGTTCTAACTGAGCTTTGGCATCTCTAATTTTCTTTCTACATGACCTTACAATATCCCTAAATGCTTCCTGGCTAACCTGGCCCTTTTTCCAAAGATGATACACTATTTTTTTGTCCCTGAGTTCTTGCAAAAGCTCCTTACTCAACCAGGCTGGTCTTCTGCCCCGCCAGCTCATTTTTCGGCACACAGGGACAGCCTGCTCCTGTGCCTTCAGAATTTCATTCTTAAAATAAGCCCAGCCTTCCTGGGCCCCTTTGTTTGTGAGGGCTGCTTCCCAGGGGACTCTCTGAACCAGCATCCTAAATAGACCAAAGATTATCTGGTTCCACTGAAGGTTCACAGCAAAGCCACAAAGAAATCTGATGTATACGCTTCACTAGGACTGGATGCATCACCCATATGAGGTTCTGCACTGAGATTGCTCTCCATCCCGATACTTAGACAAGATGCTAAGACAGGATTACCCTCATTCACCTTGTGCAGCTCCTTGAGGCAATGACATTAACTTGCCATAGAAGACCATTCTATAAAATTAGCAAGAAGTACAGAACTATAGAATCATAGAATGTTACAGGTTGGAAGGGACATCTAGAGATCACCTAGTCCAACCCCACTGCCAGAGCAGCATCACCCAAGGCAGGACACACAGGAACAGATCCAGGAAAGCCTCCAGAGGAGACTCCACAACCTCTCTGGGCAGCCTGTTCCAGGCTTCGTCATCCTCACAAGAAAGTAGTTTCTCCTCAGGTTGAGGTGGAACCTCAACATATAGTGCAAAGATACTCATTTTCTCAAGTAAAATCAAGCAAACACAGGTTTTGGTGATGTGCAAAGCAAGCCTTGAAAAACACAATTCTTGAGGGTAAGTCCCTGCAGGGGTCTTTTATATTGAAATAAATCTCCATCAACGTAATCAGGGTTCAAATTGTGAAAATTTAGTTCTCGACCCTAAATTTGTCTGTATTGTTGCTAATAAATACTGCAGAGGTTTCCTAACCTGTAGTTCAAATGGTAAACACGTCTCTTCCCAAAATGTCTTTGTGTGAAAATACTGATATGCACTTAGGGGTTGCATGGGCCTCTTCCATGCAGAAGACCTGTAAAGAGAAGCACTATGCACTGAGATCCATTCAAATTCTTCCAGAGAGAGCAAATTCTTATGACAGTACACCCAGAGGGAAGACAGAGAAGTTTTGGGGTCAAAGTCCCCAGCATTGCTGATTTTGGAGTGCCCAGTTGAAGTCCATCCAAGTTGCTTTGTGGTGTCCTGGTGCTGAATCCACACCGTGCCTGCTGTGATGGATAGAACGTGCTGTCCTTCCCATAAAGCTGGAAATAAATGTGGTAGTGCATACATGTCCAGTTGCCTACAGCTTGAGAAGCCTACAGCGTAGCTGAGTGCTTAAGAAACTGGCCACCCTGTAGCTGGGCAATGTCTGACAAATAGAATATATCTAGGAAAGAGGGAAATATTACTTGAAATATCAAGGACCATTTTCAAGACAATAGCTCTGAGAAGTCATCCACTGGAGAGGCAATCCCTCTGTCCATGCATTTATGTGCCTTATAAGACTCTAGAAAAAAATATTCCCAGATATTAAGTCTCTAGAAAATACTATTCCCAAATATTAAGTCTCATCTTACCTTTACTAGCCTCATTAGGGTAGGATAAGGATTCATCCACAGAGCAGGAGTACAAAAGATGACATATCTTCACAATTCTAGCAGGTCGACAGTGTGAATGATTATAAAGCAGTCAGTTGACTCACTGCCTGGAGCAGCTGGAGAGGACTGGTGTGAGAAGTACCAAGGACGGATTTCAGCAAGGTGGTGGGCAAGCCAAAGGCCATCAGTAGACTGGATCCTTCCCATTGAAAAAAAACTGAGAAAGATCAGCAGTTGGGAGGTAGTTACGGATCAAGTACTACCAGAAGAAAAGAAGATTGTGTTCTAAGGGTTAACCTTAAATGTTCAGAGGTGGTTATGAATCAAGTACTACCAGAAGAAAAGAAAATTGTGTTCTAAGGGTTAACCTTCAACATAGGCATGCATTTTGCTGCCATATAAGCCTAACATACTCAGTCAGGTGATTTATGCAATGCAGAATATAAAAGCGTAAATGTTTATCTTCTGGTACTAAGTCCACCAACATTAGAATTAGCTATGTCATCTCTAGCCAGTATGCATTATTTTACTCATCATTACATATTTACTCCTTTATCAGATTTTTGTTGAAATGAGCTTCACTGAGCACAAAAGACCTGAATAATTTGATATGCAATAAATGTGTCCTTGTAGTCTTATTATTTCCTTAAATAGAGAAAAGAATATGGTTAGATTAGCTCGAATGACAACTCACTGTCTTATATTAGGTTCAGTAGGTTACAGAGGGAAACATTCATGCACTCTCAAATTAAAGGGTTCAAAAAAAAAATGACAGAAGGTATAGTTAATTAGCTGACTGGATTTATTCAATCCTTGCATAAAAGCATGAGCTCTGCTTTAGTGAAGAAGCAAGCACTGACAGAAGTTAATGCCTTGGAGATTCTTCTTTAAACATTTTAGTCTCTCGTCAAAATTTTAATTGCATTCATATGAGATATCCTGTATTGGGTATAACAGGGAGCTGATTTTTTTTTCACCTGGTAGGACTTTTTTAGCTAGAAAAATGGAATCAAATAAATGGAACAAAACCGAAGTGGTGACATGCATCGGGAGCAATTGTGTAGGTGCTGTACAAAACACCTTGCAAAAATGCAACTTGTCTCAAAGGCACTTACAGTGTAAGAGTTGGACAAAAAAAAAAAGACAAATGGAAAAAGACAGACAGATGGGAGAACAAAGAAGCAGTGACACAGTTGGTCAGTGTGATAGGCAGCATTCTCAGCACATCCCTAGTTTGACAGCTGTCAAAATTTTAATAAACTTCACAGCAAAAAAGAGTTTTAAAGATGCAGCTGAGGAAAAATTACTAAAAAAAAAAAAGGTGAGGTGAGACAAACTGAAAACCTAAAAATCTGTGAAACATTTTGGTTTTTTTTGCTCTGAAAGCCTTTCTTTCTAACGGAATAAAAGAAATTTATTTGTTTTCCCGATGTCTGGATTCCTCGATCCATACCCCAGTGTGACATACTTTCTTCACATTCATTGATGGTCTGTATTATCTCAATGCAACGGAAGAAACCATTATTTTCACTTCAAATTCCCTCGCCTCTTAGAAAATTGACATGTCGTCCCTTGAAGAAGAAAGCTCCTTTTGCTCTGAACACATGTTTATCATCTCCAGGCACGCCAGACATTTGCAGGGTGTCAGCTGTGAAGGAAACATGAATATGTTCACATGATCAACAGCTGCACTGTGAAAATGCCTGTGGGGATGGGGAACTATTCTAGACCCCTACCCGTCAGCTCTACGCGCTTTGAAGTGATTAAAAGAATAAGCCTAAAAGTTATCAGGAAACCAAAAGTTATCTAGGGGAGGAAAAAAAGACAAAAACTGATTTTCTGATAGTCAGATGGAATGAGATTATATTACTTCAGGACCCTTCAACCACAAGCGTTCCTCACAGCACCCTTGTTTCAAAATTAAGCAGCAAAAAATCAAACCTGGACTTTGAAGAGAGTGGTATTATGACCCATAATGTTGTCTGAAAACTTGTCAGTAATCCTTCTAGCTATATACAAAGCCATACACAGTTTTTCTAAAGCTTGTGAACGCTTTGTGAGCTACTGCTTCATTTACTAAGCCAGAAGTAAATACAACAGACTTCCCAAAGCAAGGCTCCAATCCTTCAGCTGTCTACTTTGTAGCCAGAACTCATTAGGACAATATTTGTAGCCAAATCGTGGTCACTTAAAATACATTTTTAAAGAGCATATTGCTCTTTGTAAACACCAAATATGAAGAGACTCACGCAAAACACATTTTGATTTACAAATAAACATTGAAATTAGCATTGCTGTTTCTTCCCTCTAGTGTCCACACCCTCCCAAATATTGTGCACGTAAAACTGGATGAAGAACAAACATCTTGGGAAGTCTGGTGTTGATCTAAAGCAGTAATAGGATGCCCTATAGAATAATAGGAATGCTGGGGGATGGAGACAGGAAATAATTAAGAGAAGTAGAATTATTCATAGTGGAAGTTACTCCTGTGTCCCTTGGCGTTCAGCTTCTGTTTTTCCTCTCACTGGTCTGCCTCACTCCTATTGCCTTGTTTCCACTATTACCCAGCAAGCTCCTGCAAAAGGGTATAATTTCCACCTGCTTTTAAAAAATACTGTATTACTGACAACTCTGTTATTTCAAGTAACCCAGGTTCAAGTTCTGAAAATGACTCCTAAGTGAAAAAAAAAAAAAAAAAAAAGAAGAAACCCTTATATAGCCTTCAGTAAGCATGGACATATTTGGGATTAAAGAGTGTCCTTCCCCTTTGCACATCCAGGCTGCACAAGACCAGGATTTGTAGCTGCTACTCCGAGAATCTATAGGAGGAAAACTGGCTCACCTCATTTGGTGATGCTTTGCACTTACTAAAGAGTGGTAGGTTGGCACGTTGCAAGCTGCTGTGCTATAAGAAGCACAGAAACTCTGGCTCCTTGTCAGCAATTCCTGACCCTCTATTGCCCAGTATTACACTGGGAAGGTATCTACTTAACCATGTAGGTGGCAGAGTCATTTTCCACAAGTCTCACAGGTAAGCACCAGACCTTGTCCTCATAAACTGAACATACTGTATTAACACCAAGAACACCCAGCTCTAAAACTTCCTCTGACATTTAAGTGGGCCCCAGTTGAAGGCTAATTTCAGCAATAGATTTTATCTATTTTTATCTATTTTTTCTACAGAAGTTAAGGTGACTGAAGGCTTTTCAAAGAATTCCATTTCTGCCCACAGGCACTTTTTCTATGGTATTAGCAGTTTCATTCTAAGCTCAATCTGCCTCACAAACTTCAAGAGTGGAATCTTCACCTTTTCTTCCAAAGAAAAAGAACTTTGACTGAAGAATCATCCTTCAATTACAAATCAAATCACCAAATTGAAGCAGAACTCTACTCAAAACTCTTCACAGAACACGCTTGCTTTTTATAAGGTGGCATTACCCTGTACAAGAGGGAAGATTATACAAAGATTATAATGGGATGGTTTTGCAAAGGAAGGGTTTAGGGTGAAGGGCTGTTGTGGCTGAGGAAACAGTGATGCTCTGTCAGTCTTATTGTTGCTTCTTGTTCTACGTATGGAGAGAGGCAAAGAGAAATGAAGTTAGCTCTGGAGAGAATACTGAATGTAACGTTTTCTACTGGAGGTGCAGGGTTAAAGTTCAGAAAAGAAAATGTAATACCTTTTATAAATCAAGGCAAATTAAGTTCAAGTACAACTACAAAACATTAATCTCAATCTTTGAGAAAAAAAGAGCACCATTTTATGGGTTCTGCTGGAAACACCGTTCCCCGCCGCCACCTTTCCTCTCTCCCACTTTTCTTCAATGAGCACTCCATAAAAGCGGAAGATCAATGACTGTGTTTTGAATTTGACCTTAAAAATCAAATAATGAACCCTGACATCTTCAGCACTTTAAAATTAACCATTATATTTTATAACTGATGCTTTAGTTATTTTTATTGTTACAATGCAGTAGCTTTTAATTAGATTCATCCAATTAAATGTTCTTTTCTGACACAAGTTGCGTATCTGCTACAGCCTCTTTTAAGCCACATATCTGAGTCATATCAGGGTGATCGGGAACAACTGATCAAGTTTCCACATATCTAGGACCCAGTTTTCAAAATTCCCCTCTCTACTGTTTATATTGGACAGGTAGAAAAATTCTTCTGAACATTCATTTAGTCTCTTTTTCAGGACCATAAGCATTTTCCGTAGTTCTCTCCTTCATATTTCCTTCTGGAATCCTCACTTTGTGCCTGTGAACATTTACAGCAGCCAGATTTGTTCCTTTCTAAGCTCCTAAACAAACTTCTAGGAAATGCAGAGCTAGACAAGGATGCATACACACACATGTACCTCCACATGTATATGAGCCTTTTCACTTATTTAATTGCCATTATTTGTATTATTTCTAATGGAAATGTTTCAGTTCTGAATTTCAGGAAATCTCATTTCCGTTTGCAGCTTTAAATTCTCTCTTGTACTGAACATAAATGACCGAGAACATTCTTTTCAACTTATGAACTTTTATTATGCAATACCTGGAAGACTAACCGGCCCTGGTGGTTTTGGAAAAAACCTGCTTACACAGTTCTGCCTAATTAATATGTATGCCATGACATACATCCTCCAGAGTGTATGGGGAATGGGTAGCGGCCCATTCAAATATAAGATTGAAGGATGATTAAGATTAACAGCTATTCATGAAGTACTGGAAAGAGGAATAAAAGAGGATGTGAATGACTATTTTTATCGGTTTGGGGTTGAGAAAGAGAGATCTTCCGTAAACGCAGTTGAGAAGAATGAAATGGGAAAAGAATCCCTTTGTTTAGCACTGTATCTGAGATAAAAATAAATGGACTTTCTGCTGCAAATACAGCCCCTCTACAGACATGCAGAAAACATTAGAGATCCTCAAGAGGAAGTAGTGGGAGTTTTCATGGCTTTTTTTTTTTTTTTTTTTTTTTAACAATCCTGGTTTTAATTTTCTGATACTTTCAAGCCCCACTGAAACCTTACCTATGTTAAAAGGGAGGCCCGTTGAAGTGGGACATGTGCTTTTGGGATGTTTGGTGGTGCTATCTGCTTCTCCTTTTGGAGCCATTGCACCCACTGTGCCAGCTGTTATTGAGCCACTTACAGGGTGTTCTGGGGCGAAGGGGAGGAGGGCAGGAGATGCTTCAGTAAGGACAAAAAAAGGTGGCCTTTATAAAGCAGCATGTACGCTAAGGTCTTCTGAGGAGAATTAGCCATTAAAAACAGAGAAAGAAAATACCCTCCAGCATTTCAAATGCAGCAATGAAAACAAAACACTTTTCCTTCACTCAAATATTTAAAGTATTAAAAGTTTGAAAGTTCCCCAAATGGAGTCCAATTATTCTCACAACCAGAGGCTAATTTTCCCAGCTCTCTGAGCCACCGATGCTCAGCAACCAAGAGGGTTTGCACTCTAAAATCTAGGGCAGCTGACCGTCAACAGATCTACTTTACTGAGAGGATTTGCTGTTAATTTTGTCCAGCTTCTGTTTTCCAGTGCCAGTCAATGTTTTCCAAGTAAACTCATCCATGAATTCATGTAAAGACTCAACTTAAACCCCTTAAGCGATGATGGAACTGTTGTCAGTGCTTTAGATGCAGTCCTAACTCGGCCAAAAGGTGAGCATTTTCTGATGCTATGTAGTAAGCATATACATAGTGTTAAACTAATGCAAGTATTTGAGCACCCTGAAACATTAAGTGTTATCTCTGAACACCATGACCTTAAATGATCAAAACCCAACAGCAGCTGTGCTATTTGTTAGAAAAAAGTATGTAAAAATCTGACCCATACACAACGTCACACTGAAATTCTCTGTTCATCATTGTATCAGAGATAATTTAGGGCCAAAAATGAATATATACTCATTGGAAAGCCAGACAGAGGGTGAAGAGAGGAAAGGGAAAAAAGGAAGGATGAAAGAGAGCAGGGAAAATAATGTAAACTCTGACTCATCAAAGTTCTTCTGGTGCATGTGTAACTTTAGGAACCTACACAGTCTATGTAGAGTTCACTGCTGGCTAAAGCTGGAGTCATCAGGTAAGCTTCACACTTATACTATTAACGTGTTGGTCACAAATACCTTGTGCAAAGACACACTTTTCTGTTAAAATAAGCTTGAGAACAAATTAGTACCAAGAGCAGCCATCGGCAGGTGGTTAAAAGTATATAATGCCAGTCAGCTAAGGATGGTTCAATGGGCTCTCCTTCTGTCAAAAGACAAACTAGCTGATGTCTCTGTAATGTCCTCGCTGTCTTTTGTTCTATTATAAACATATATCAATTGTTGCTGGAAAGAGTCTCATTTAAGTTAAGACATTGTAAAATCCGTAACTTCATTCTCTCATCCATACCACTTACTGCTATGCCCTATTTACTCAAAGCTTGAAAAGTGACTGATAATATTTGAACTGTCTCTCTCAAACCGTATGTCAATACAGCACAGCAGTTCTGACTTTCAGGGATCTGCTGGCAATGGCATAATCTCTCTGCGTACAGTCTCACTTATGCAAAACCAAAGCCTTCAGATGTCTCCATACTGACTACTGAAATAATGTCCCTTATGGCAAGATCTAGGTCACTGTTGTTAAAGCTGAGTCATGGCACCAGTCCTATTTGCCAGTCATAAAACCATGGATGCTCTTGGGACAAAAGCAGCTGTGATTGCTCCTCTAAATAAGTTTTAAGAACTGCAGGAAGAAAAGTATGATATAAACGTGTTGCACTCTGCCATGAGGCATCTATCGGGCAACGCATGTAGTTTCTTGTGAAAGTCGCTTAGTCCTTTGAAAGAAATTCGGACATTAGCAGGAGCAACACAACAATTTCCAAACAGATTCTCAGAGTAAATAATAAACTATGCCAATTAAACTCTTGAATATATGTTAGATTTTAAATAAAAATGTCTTAGACTCACTGGTTTGGAAGATTTCTTCGCTTTTTTTAAGTCAAGCACCTATTCATTTACACCAAATTATTTCATTACTTTGTCATTAAATATGTTTAACCTTTTATTTTTGTGTTCTTTTTTAAAATCTGCTCATTCAAACAGTCTCAGCTTGACATCTCACTGAAGTATATTTCTGCTATGGTTCAGAAAAAGGACAAGACTCAGCCAGTCAACAATTAATTCAAAGTGGTGACCAGGATACAGTTCTACAGAGAACATAAATTTTTCACCCTGCTAGGCAGAAAGTACTCACAGCCCAGATTTCCAGAATGAGATCTAATATTTCACTATTTTCCAAGGCAAAATAAATATCTGGTTTTATCCCTCATTAAGAGGGCATTCATAATATTATCCCCAGCTCTAAGGGGACCCTTGTCACAATGTGGTTATTTTTCTTGGGTTTTCTTATTTATGCTAAGAGGAGAGCACACCCTCTTTCTGTGAAAAGAGCACACTGCTAAGATTACACACACCGACAGTGGAAACAGCATACTTGTCATGAATAACACAAGCAAATATCATCCTGAAACAGAACAATTATCCCATGGTGCATACACCAAAATGTATCAAAATTCCAGTATCTTCTGAGTCCAGGATTTATTTAAAACAGCTTGCGTTTAAAAACTTTTAGAAGTTTAGATGGAAGAGAGCTTTGACCTGACTTTTCAAGGAAAAGCCTAAAGAAGGACACCACTCTGAATTACAGTGTGGTTTAGTGGTATGCTAAATATTTTATTCTCAGGGGCCAGTTTTCAAAGTGATTCTTTAGGAGTACCAAAGTAAGTTGTACCTAGTTTTAAGAGAACCAAGTAGGTAACATGGATCCACAAACTAACTCAATATTTCTGCTTCTAAAAGACTTAATTCTCTAACACGTGTGTTAAAGACACCACAACAAAATAGACTCAGATCCAAGCTTTTTTTTTTCCTTACAACTTCTGTCACTGCACAAATCCCCACAAAATGCATGACAGGTTGCTTTAATGGTGAAAAGACTACCCAAGGTCCCACAGATAAGATTCTTTTTGTAAAGAGCAGTTGAAGAAACATTCTAACCTTTGCAAAGCCACTCAGTAGTTTATGAAGTGTTTGGTTTTTTTATAGCTCTCTACCGATGGTCAATGTGTTACTGAATACCTGTACAAACTTCTTCCAACTGCGTGGACAAGGTTAGGAGGATTCCTTCGGTAACATCTTTATCCACAATAAACCTCATACTTAAAAATAAATAAAAGTGTTTCCTTGCAAAACGTACAAAATCCTAAAGTCATTGAGCACTGACCTCCAGTCACACAGCACATTGGCTAAAGTGAAACTGGCCGTTTGTTTGTACATCACATGAGTTTTGCTTCTTATTTAGCATCATGTAAATAAAGGATTTATTTTTATCATCATTTCCACATATATTTTACCTTTGCCAAAGCCAGCCTGAGTGTGCCTTCTGAATAGTCTTGCATTTGTCCTTGAAGGAAAACAAAATTGAGCAGGCCAGGCATGGCAAAGCGGTCAACATCAGTGAGTCAAATTAAGTTCTGGCATAACCTTGCTGTCTGGGGTTCAGCAGGGAAGTGTTTGTCCAGGGGGAACAGGGATGAAAGCGGCACATATAAGAAAGAACATACAGAAGACTGCTAAGGCAGTTTGTTCAGTGATCCCAACAGCAACAGCTCCAAGTATTGACAAATAAGAGTGTCAAATATAAACATACAAGTGTTTGTCTTGAGGTGAAGAACTGAACTGGAACAATTAACACGCTGTGTGTGTACATAAATTTATGAGAAAAACCCATTACATGCTCTTAATCCCTTTTTAATCTTCAGCACGACAGAAGTTTTCAGGATAGCGCACCACAAAATGATGGGTGATGAACAGGAATGCTGGTTAGGCTGAGAAAAAAAAACTTTGGAACTCCACAAACTTGTTCTGCTGAGCAAGGCAGACTTACCACAGCAAAAATTAACAGCTGATATAAGAAACAGAGAAAGTTACTGGAATCTCTTTTAATTCCCTTAACCCATATGGTCCAAGTGCCTCTTACCTATTCAGTGATCTGACACAAGAGAAGAGTTGGATCCCCAGTCCATGTTAGTCAGCAGTTTCAGGGAAGTTCATGGCTATATGGCTCTCTGAGCTGTCTGTGACCCAACATGGAGCAGCCACAGAAATTCCAGGCAATTCTATCTGAATCATTCTGCTGAACTCTGGCTACAGGATTTTCTTTAAGTTAAACTTGAAGTCCTGCAACATTAAAGAACAGAATGCATCAACTTAATTGGAAACAGTTTTGCCTCAACACATCCTGCATTTGTTCAAGGACTTTGGGAGAGGAAAAGCCCATGCTTTGAAGCACTGTGACAACTTAAGATAAATTTCAGCACTACTTTTCTAACAGAATATAATTGAAAACATACTTCAGCACAGACTCTAACTCTGGGTAAAGACATGTTTAACCCACAAGACTGGATCTTAACATTCCCAAGTCTTGAAGAAATCCTGACTCTGACCCAAACTGTCTTCTCTTTTTATAACAAGCAAAACCAATCTTAACACTACTGAGTTGAGTTCATCACTTACTCAAAATCACTGCTTTTACCACCGCTTATGTGTTTCTTTGCATCACGGTGATGTCTAAAGCCCCCATTTCTCCCAGTCCCTCACATAGGTTAGGGTCAAATACACCTGTATGTTGCAGAAGGCAGTCCCCTCCTCCAAAGCCTCAATGTCTAAACAGCCCAAACTGGCAGACAGTAAAATAAAGGACACTTTGTTATCCCCATTCTCAGCTGGGAAACCATGCCTTAAGACGACTTAAGAGTCAGAATCCCAAGGGAGATCAGGGAGATCAGATTCTCAAATGCGCAATAACTAGCATCAGAGCCAGACTTACATAGGAGAAACAGAAGATTAAAGAAAAATAAAAGGAGGAAAATATTTTTTAAAAGAGGGAAAAAAAGAGAAAGAAGAAAAAAAGGGTTCCAAGCCCTGTAAATTGCAGATTTTCAAAGATCTTTTTGCCCATCTTGAAGAACTCACCATGTAGGCACCTATTTGAGTATCTGAACAGGAACTTAACTCTCTAGGAAATCTCTCCCCCAGTTTGGGTGCTACTAGGTGCTGGTTTGAAGCGTCGCAGTACATGAGTCACCCAAGGTCATGAAGGAAGTCTCTTGCAGAGCCAGAAATTTGAACCAGCATCTCCTGTGCCCTAACCACAAGCCTATCCTTCCTCTCCCTAACAACACAGAGTATTTCTTTGTTAAGTTTCTTTTTAGTCAGATATAACATAATGAGCCTTTTTCTTTATTCATCCGCAATGGTAATATGACATTATGAGACTGGCACTTGTCATTCACAGGCAATGCTCTTTTTCCGCTTGCCCCCACAACACAAACACACTCAGCAGATTGTCGTCAGTGGATGACACTAGAATCTCTGTATTTTAGAATCTTTTTACAGCAGCCTCACAAGAGTAAGTTGCCCTTTATTAATATCTTTCAGGATATGAGAGGCTGACGACTTGCAGATCCCAGCTACAAAGAATGATTCCCTTCCCTTATAACCTCTGAGAAAGGAAAAAATATAATTTGGTCAAGAAGATCAAGAAAGCAGCAGATTGTTCATGCCACATCCCTTAGCTGCTGCTAACATGTGAAGGACTAAATATCAGAGTAATAATTCAGTAGCCAGTGGCTACCACCATGTTTGTGAGTAGCCTTAAGTGTCCCTGCAAGAGGCATAGGGTCAAATAACATCGAGTGGAAAACCCAAGCACAGCACCATGCTTTCTTCTGCCACCTTTTCCACTCCATTTCAAGTGACACACAGAATTACCATTTCAAGCTCTGGAGACTACAGGGGGATGTCACTGTACAAACCAAGAGAATTATAGATATTCACTCTTATCTGTGCAGAGAAATAAAAGAATGCATGTAAGAAATGCCTGATGTACAGAACTCCATTCACCTCTGAGTTACTATTTTTGCATTTGTCTCGTTTGGTTTTTTGTTTTTTTTTTTAAAGATTTGGTTTCTTCAAACCCTGCCCTCTTCCATATGACCTTTTTGATCAATAGTCCTTTGTTGTGCTGCGAGGCCTTGGCAGCAGAGGACAGAATGACTACAGCTAATCTTTATCTAATGTTTACCTTTAAACTCTTTGGGTCTTGGCACAGGTTTGAGACATTTTTCTTGTTTAGGCTTATAGCTCTAAATGATGAGCATTGCTTGAGAATGTTGCCTCCTCCAGAGATCGCAGAGTTCTCAGCTGACGTTCCGCTCTGCTCCGGCAGTCATCCCCATCTCTAGCCCACAGAGTACTTGCAATTTTCTGCTTCGCCACCTCAGAAATAAGTGGATTACCTCAGCTCTTCTGATACATCTCTTGGCAAAGTCAATGAAAGTCAGGTTGCCAACTATTTTCCTGCAGAGAACAGGCCTCTCCCTGTCTTTTTAAGCATAGAAGACATTTTTTGTGGGAAAGAGACTCGAAAAGCCTCTTTGTCAGATTCTGCAGTTGCATGCCATTTTAAAAACCAACTCCAACTGGTTTTTGTCACTGCACTATAGCCTCACAGGAGACTCACTGACAAAAATTTGTGGCTGACTTTTGAATGGCAAAGCTGTATGAAACTGTTCCTTCTGCCCTTAAAAAAGCCTGATACCCTACATATTGAGATCTATTTTTGTTTCAGACACTGCAGTGTAATACTACATGCCTGGAAGCTCCTAGAACAAAACCATTAGACCATGGTACCGCCCATCCCCAGCAACTTCATCTCAACAAGTCCTTCATTTAAGCAAACAGCCCAAAATACAACTCCTAAATATATGCATTTTAAAAGGTTGTTGATAGTGGGAAATCCTTGGGCTGAGCATTTCTGTTACCAATAGGGTCTGTCCCTTTACAAACAGCAACTTACTCTTTTTCTCTGAAATAAGGTTTCACCAAATCTGAAGGTCCTCTTGGCATACTGCAGAGTTGTAAAGTTAATCTAAAAAAAAAAAAAAAAGGTATTTTGTGTTATTTTGGTGTTGTCAGTAGTTTGTTTGTTGTTTTGGGTTTTATTTTAGTTTTTAATTAGCACATATACAGTTAAAAAGCCCTTACGCAAAGTTAGAGCTAGTCATTAAAGTTATCACTAAACTTACTATGAAATTGATTGGGATTTAAAAAAAAAAAAAAATTTTACTGTCTTGTCCTTTCCCCCCTCCCTAACAGCAACTGATAAAAAGGTGCAAATTACCAGCTATTAAAACGCTACATAAATGCTCTGAAATAAATCAAGAATTTACATCCAAGTAGGTATAACCAAGGGAAATCCACTTTCAGCTTCACAGCGTGCAATAACATATTAGTGAGTGACTGATCTATTGCTTATGAAAAGGAAAAAAAAAACCACACACAAGAAAAAGCCTTTTCACAGTTCAATAGAAAGTTACAATATTTGAGAAATGAATAAGAAGTCATGTAATGGCTTTGGAGCTTTTGAACTTTCACATGTTTCAGATTTTTCTAATGCTTGTGCAGATTAAAGAGATTCACATCTCAATGGCTGGGGCACCTCACATTTTTTCTGGATCAGGTTTAATGCTTTCCACACTGTAGAAATTTCACTTTGTATGAACACACCCTGAATTTAAGGAATTTTTCAGACTTAGGTGCATGTTTTTCAGTAGGTTTCTTTTTATGTTAACTCTGTCAAAGGGCACAGTGCCTATGCCATAAGAATGAGCAACTTCTTCAATTTCACACATCAATTCACAGGGCCTTTTCGGCATGCTTTTCTTTCCAGGAGCCAAAACTAAATTAGAAGGAGGGGGGAAAGTCAGGAAATAATAAAATAGAAGTCATCCATATTTTTTTACTTCAGTGTATTATCTCTGCCTGGATCCCAGAATGAAAAAAAAAAGGAGAATCGTTTATTTCAGTAATTTGCAAAGTTCATGGTTTTAAAGCTCCAACTATACACCCTTTTAATCTCTTTAAAAGAGATTTCAAAGTAGGGTTTTGGAACCCAAAGAAAGAGAAGAATCTCTGATTCTCAGAGAGCTCACGGAGAAAAAAACCTGCATTTTCTACCCTTTGACGTAGGATTAAGGAGTGACAAAAGTCCATTGCATCCTTTCTAAAAAAGATGTGCGTGTGCATGCTTGAATATGATCTATATTCTAGTGGCTATCAGGAAGGTGTAGATACTGTCTAGAAATAATCACAGACCTCAAACAAGCCAGCATATTTGTTAAGTCCTCATGGCTCAATGATAAGGGGAACCAAATGTTTGAAAATATTCATGTACAACCGGCGTGACAACCTAAACGCAAACTGCTCGGGGCTTGTACACAACTGAATCTAGGGGATGAACAGAGCGAGTTTTTTTTCTGGTTGTAGACCCATAGAGTAAGATAACTTCAAAGCACGCAAAGGGTGTGAGAGCAAAGGGGAAGATAACATTGGAAAGAGTTTCTTTGAATGCCACTTGTAGCTGTAGCCATTTTAGGGTAACAAACCAAACAGTTCTCGTGATTTTTGCCTCCATTGAGGAAAGTAAAATTGCATGCATGCTCTGTGAATAAAGCACATTACCATAAAACTACCCCCAAAATACATTTCTATTCTATCACCAGTTACTCATTCATATGGGAATTACTTGCCCACTTCTGAATTCTGACCATGCAACTTTGGCCTAAAAACCCCCGTAAGAGTATAACAAAAATATACACTTATCACCAAAAAATCCCAACTTTTATTTACAAACCTGTAACTATTACAAATAATACCAGAAATCTATTTGAAAAAAAACAGTATCATTTCACTTTAGGAAAAAAAAGAAACTAAACGAAAATAAGAAACTGCTTTTGTAGAAATTCTGTGTTCCACAGGGACATTTATTACTGAATTTGCATTTATGACTATGCTCAGTTCTTTTCATTTAACCCAAGCAACTGTAACCACCAAAATATAGTCACATTAAGGAATGACTTTGCTTCAATAATACATCAGTTCCTCACGAATTAATGTCAGATGATGTTATTTTCTCCTAAAGTTTTTCAGATGTGCCTGTATGTCAAAGTATGTTAGCATAATGTCTTCAAATACAAGTATTTTCCAGGAGAAACCGTATGCTCAGTGTTCTGATTGCTTATGTCGACTTTCCAGTCTACAATATAAAGTCTGGGGTACAAAAAATGTTTCGGTAATACAAAACATTAAAATAAAAGACCAGGGAATGCATGTTGAGTTCCTAAACGTACACAGGAGCATTAAGCTGACTCATTAAGGGTGAAACAAAACACATAAAACAGTATTTATTAAAAAGATTTCTCTCCCTGAGAAAATAGTGCTATTTTTTTATTATTCTTTTTTTTTGCTAAACTTTGTTCTCCTCTTGATGTGATCTGCAGTGTTGGAAGCAAGTGTTTGTGGCAAGCCTGGAGTTTTAACTGAAATTACTGGTCTCCAACATTAAGCAGCACTGGAATAAAGCCAAAAGTTCACTACTTGGCATTTGTTCTAACTTTCTCTGCAACTGAAATGACCAGCCCATTTAAAAATCCTCAACTACAGAACACTGCTGTTCCAAAATCCCGGCCACCTTCTGATTATTTTTGCATGCTCCAAACTCCTGTTAAGTCAATACTAATCTGAGGCAGTCAGGACTACTTAAGGCTATCAAGAAGTCAAGGTTTATGGGAGAGAGCTGGTTTAAATAAAGGGTATTACCTCTCCTTACAATCACCACCAAACTGAAAACAGCATCACTTGGGCTGAGGAAAGAAGGCCGTTGGCAGCACTTGAAACTTTGGAGAATCCCTTTAGAGAGATGTGGAAGCAGGCGCTGTGCCCCAGTCAGCCCAGCTTTCCAAGGACTCCACCAGTACCAGACTTTCACTCAGTCTCATAACTCTGATTTCAGACGATCTACTGTTTGAAAACACACAAGCAAGTTGATCTGCACAGCATCAGTTTCTTGTCCCGCTTCTTAGAAACGTATCATAATGTGAATACATGGTTTGTGAAATCAAATGTCATCTGCCCACTTGGGCTCCTTGGCCACTCTCTTGTTTCTTCTAAAAGAAATGGGATTACTTTCATATAATAAAGGAAAACATTTTGGAGGGCAGGCCTTAATCTTCATATTTCATGTCAGCTAAATTCAGATCAAATGTGAACTGACACTACAAATATAGGCACTGGAGGAGACTATTTTTCACGTTTGTAAGTATCTCTTCATAACCACAAAAATGTTGGGAATGGTGAGTATAATACCAAGAAATCAAAGCCCAAAGCGCGCTACTCCCTGGCTGTTAACAGAAAACTCTTGACGGAAACAAGATCAACTGGCTGAGACAGAGCAAATAGGGCACACTGAAGCGCACTGGAATTTCTGCTTCTTTATAAAAAGGATGTATCCATAACTCTCACCAAGGGAGATAATCTGATCAACTATTGGAACAGGAGGGGGTGACGAGGAATGCAACTTGTGGTCTTATCTGCAAACTGTAAGCAACAGTAGGTTTGAGTTTCAGAGGAGTCATATGAAGAGCTGCTGGAGATGACTTCACCAGCAATTGTAGCTCAGCTAAAAAGGTGCGTACGTGTGCCTGTGCATACACACAGGAATTGCAGGTGAGAGTTAAAGTGCACTGCCATCATTAGAGGTCATGAACAGGACATTTAAACTAAGATTCATCAGCCATTACCAAACCAAATATGCAGCATGATCTACCACCTCCTCCTCCGTGACTCCTGTTTTCTGAATGCTACAAATATGGCACAAAATCCACCACTAATGTCCTCTACCAAATGCCATTATTTCAAATGCCTCCAACCTCGAAATATGAAAATCTGACTTCAGAAAAGCCTATTTACTGTATCTGTAAATAACAAAGGAAAACATGGTAAACCCAGACACAAGGGTGATATACCTACCTCCAAACGAATAACTTAATTGAATATTGGTGTGAGTACCGTTTATGCAACACTAAAGTATCAAAAAAAAAAACCCCAAACCAACCAAATCCACCATTAACTTCAATACTTACAACAGCATAAGTCGCTAGAAAGCATTTCTTTTTAAAGATTGTTTTCTGTCTCCCTCCACACTTCCATGAGCCCTACCACAAAACATCTCATTACCTGAGTTTCTGCAGCCTGTTAGAGACCAGATTCTCCTTGTTGTTGTTTTTTTTTTTCACTTGTTCCATTTCAACAAAAGTAAAGACATTTTTATGATGAAAGCAAAAGTATACAGAAAAACATAACTGGAGAAGAACCATAACACAACCTTATCTGCTCAGCAATGAAGTGATATTTCCTCACATTTTCTCATACTCAAGAGCAAATTTAGAGTATATTGCTCAAAAAAAAAAAAAAATCAGCTTTCAAATAATTTTCAGAGGAACAGGTTAAAAAAGGTAATGTAGAAAGAGAAACACCACACTTTGGAGCAAGAGCACAAAAAAAAGGACACGTTCAGGGGAAAATACCAGAGATGAAAGCCTGGCCCCTCTGAATTCCAGGATAAAAGAGCCATTGGTTTCAACAGGGTCACGATCTCTGTCAAGATCTGAGTCTGGATTCACTTTTGAAGTAGGTGTGGCCTAAGAGCAGGAGGGAAGAATTAACAGCAATATAAAATATACCTCTCCCTCTTAAATGGCCCATCACGCATTTCATTTGACATTGCTATCGACTACAAAAGGGCACGAGTGGCTACGAGACCCATCTATCTCGTTCGTACACTCTACTTTTCACCACACTATCCTTTTTATTATCCTTGTATTACACAGTTTCGTGGCAATTTATTTTTTGTCTGTTGCTGGTGGTGAGCGAGATGACAGCATCACAACGGTTACGCTACGCGCCAGAATTGCATGAATTTTATGACAAGCCACTTTTCCTCATACATAAACTCACCTTGTACATCTAGAGGCCCAGGTCTTGGTACTATCCTGAGACAATGGTGATTCCATAATATGTGCTTCAGTGTTGTATTTGGATAAATTATGCTTCTGTCTTGTCTATACATTCACAAACACTACATGTCTACAGCATTTCTGAAGGGATGTAGGAAAAGGACCAATGTGGGAGCCACAATAATGCTGCTCCTGGCTGATAGTGGTATGTTACAGAATTTGTTCCCATGTTAGCGGATCACAGAAAAAAAAAAAATCTTGTAAGGATTATTTTAATTTGTAAAACATTTGTATTCCCTACTGTACTGCATTAGAAGGAATGTGCCAACTGCCAGGTTTTCAAGAAATATAATACAATTCAATGTACTTCTGGTTTGAAATCAGAACTGAAACACATTTGCTGCAGAAGAACTGATCTTTATGGTCCTGGTAGGAGGTGAAGGCTGGAAGTCAACTCACTCCTCACGGCTGTAAATCCCTTCATGGGAATCTAGATGTGTTGCTCTATATCCTGTATATTCTTATCGTTTCCAGAAAAAAAGAGAAAGTTATAATGACATCACAAAATACACAACAAATCCATGACTCTGAGGTCAGGAACGCACCAAGCAGCACAACCATCTCACAGCTGCAAATGGAGGCAGGATTCTAGATCTTTTGCTGGGAAAAAAAAGAATCAGAATTATTGCCTGCATATGCTACTAGTAAATCAGCACTCACTTAGCCACCCCAGAGCATGAAACTCAACATAATAGATCTTTCATAGCTCACAGGAGAGGTCATGGTACAAGAATGTTGAACAATACAACACAATCTTTTGTAGGTAAGTAACTCTAAGGCAGGAGGTATAAGTTCTTACAACAATAGAAACCTCAGAGGAGATCATCAGAAAATGATTAACATGTTTTTTCAAAGGAATGTGCACAATCGACAATATTTTCAGCACAGACATATATTTCCAACCTCTGGCATCCTGTTTCTTATGCTTTATACACACACAGAGCTCAGATTTTGGTTTTGTTTCATTAAACTCCATATTTCTGCTACTTATAATTACCCAAAGCATTATGATCAGATTGTTCACACATCTGTTTGAAATAGTTCCATTAAAAGACTTCCAGAAAAGTAACCTGATGTTGAGTATAATTTCTGGTGCACTGCAATTTTTTATATTTAATATGTCACTTGATGGTTTGTTAAACTGTCTGATTGGATGTTATAAACATTCTCTTTGTTGAAATCCCAAATGGACATCAAGGATGCAACTCTTTTCCACAGACCATACGCTTTATATTACTTGTTGCTTTTCTTTGGACAACTCCTTTCTTTGCAAGAGTATAACAAAATACGACAATAGTCAAATAATTTTTCCAGAAAATAGGTTTCTGCTGAAATTAATACAATGTTCCATGCTCGTTTTGATTTGCTGAAGTCAAGTTAGGCAAATATTCCAGGTGACCTGGCTGAAACTACAGCTAGCTACAACCAGCAAGGGCAAGAACCTCAACGAGCCGTTACAAAGACTGGCTGTTGCCTCGCAACCCAACGGCAAAGTTGGCTTTCCCTCCCATGAGGAACTGACTTCCATGCCAGTGCTTCCCTTCTGTTAGCAAAGAGGCTGCCCACCTGGGTACGAGGTACTGGGATGGGCTGACCCTGGCCACGCTCCAGCCCTTTTCTCTGATCACTTGAACTGGTCCATCACAGGGCAAGCAACCAGGGAGCAGCTCAGTAGCCAACACAACATAGAGTTCTCTGATCACTTGAACTGGTTCATCACAGGGAGCAGCTCAGCACACTACACAACACAGAGGCAAGTTTGGAAGACCAATGTGAAAACCACAGCCCAGGTGGGAAGCCACAGCCCCTGACAGCATCCCGCAGGAAAGCGGATCAAAAGCTCAGGCTTTGATCAAGAAAATATTGCTGAGGGAAGCAAGACCAAAGCTGCGGTTTCACTTTCTGAAGTCACCTCGAGGGACAGCCACAGAGAACACAATTACTGGGCACCAGATAGTGCATCTCTTCACTTTCACGTCTCTTAAAAACTGTCGCTCCACGGGAGCGTCAGGAAGGAGCAGAGAAGGAAGTGGTGTGAGTTTCAGCAATGAATCAAAGTCAGGAAAGAAATATAGGAAACTCAAATCTGTAGGAACTGAATGCTTGGCCTCAGCCACAAAACACATTCAAACGATGTCTCCATTTTCAGTTGCTTCCTCTTTGTACCTTCCTGAGAAACTTCAGGGGCCAAGGCAGGGGAGCTCTGCATCCAGGGAGGCTGCTGGCTGACCAGACGGACGTGCAGGCTGCTCACTCCCCTCTGGAAGGTAACTTGTCCATCCAAGTAGTTCAAATGAAACAGTTTCAGACACAAATGAGTTCGCTGCTTTTCAGGACTGAGTCACATTTTTTATTTTGCAGTTCCGAAGAGTTTTGGGTCCCCCTTCTCCATCTCCAACTGCCTCTTACTTTGAAAAGGCCCAGCTCTTTGAGTGTGACGTCCTGGTGCGTAGCCATGAAAAATTAATTTAAAATTAGAAGCACTAAATTGTAACTTCTTTGCATAGTAAAGGAACAACACAGAGGGGAATTGTGGTTTAAACAAAGATCTATAATTAGTGATAATAACAAAGGAAATATTCATAATTACATCAAAGGATTCTTGACTGAGTATTGTTTTTATTTGTTTCCTGAGGGATCACAAAGTTCTCTGAAAAGATAACATTATTTTAGGCAGATATAGGTAAATTAAAAAGGGCCATCTAGAGACTCTCAACTTCAAACCAAAGCCTGAAAAATACTCCAAAATCCAGAAGAGGTTCTCCAACGGATCTCCTTACAGGCCAGGCATCAGCTTTCTGCTAGGTATGTGGTGCTGACATGTCTGTAGTATGTAAACACCTTTTCAGATGAACACGACATACAACACTGGAGCACACCCTGGGCGTCTGCCCCTGCATATAGGAGACATAGTCCAGGGATTAAATTCATCCACCAATGTAAACATAGGACTAATTTTGTTTAGTAGATAGCTAAAAATAGCCAAGAGTAACGTTATGCAATAAAACCTGGTAAATGTTTCCCCTTTCCAGACCAGAGAATCTGACATAGTTTCAAATAGAAAGAGGCAGCAGTCTGACCAGAACATAAAATATATTCATTTCTTTCTCTTCCAAAGAGACAGCATTTGAATTTCCCATACGTTGAAGATTATGCCCACTGTCATATCATTTCAACAGCTTAAATAGCAAATGATGACCAGAAATTCACAACACTTCTGCCCTCCCCTGGAAAAAAAAATAGGTCAAAAATAAATGGAAACAAACTGTCTTCTGCTCCTTTTTATGCATTCGAGAAAGAGAAAAAAAAACAAAAACGGAGGGAGATAAATCTGCATAATACTGAACTGAATCTCTTTAATTCCAGTCAGCTTTTATCATTCAATCACCCAGCCTGTATGTGGAAAAATTCATGCTAATTCCCCCTAGCAACAGCCGCAGCCTATCAGGGGGAGCCCAGCACCAGGCAGCTGCCAGCCAGCAAGAATAACTCTAAAGTAGGTCAGGTCTGCATTGCTAAAAATGCCACGGTCTAGTAACCCCACTGTCCCGTCTGTCTGCCCTGCCCCATAATAACCTCGATTGCTGGGTGACACAATGACATAGTACCCCGCTCGAGCGCAATCAAATCACGCGGCGTTATTCCGCTGCGAGCGGCGCTGCTGGATGGAGGAGCCGGCGAGGGGCAGGCAGCATTAATCAGGCAGCCATTCATGTCCACTAGCCCTTCACTCTGGAGATGGGGCCTGCATTAATGACCAGCTGTTGGAAGGAACACAACCCAAGTAATGTCTTCCACCCTGTTGGCTGCGCAGAATACACTCCTCTCATCAGGCAGGTTATGCTCGTTGACTAAACCGAAGATGGAAATTAAATGGCCCCAGACAATGACAGCTTTTGTAACCTGCGATTAATTAAAGGAAGGATATTTAAATTATCCTGCGCACGATTGAAAGAGCCGATTGGTTTAATAGACGGAGTCATCCCCTCCTACAAATTTGTGTTCACAGGCCAAAAAAAAAAACAACAACAACACAACCAAAACACGCCACCACCAAAAAACCCACCCTACTGTTTGCATAATGCCATCTACCTAACCTGGCAAATTAAAGAGTGGCATAAACAGAGCTGAACTGCAAAAGACTTCTGCTGGGAGCAGGGAAGCACGCCAGGCTTCCAGCAACTGGGCGGCACGAACGCCGCCAGCCAGGCATGCTGGCCATTGTGGAGGGGGATTGATACAAGCCCTATAAACATCTTCCAGCCACAACGCAGAGAAAGGCCAGTCGAAGCAGATTAAGCACCCCCTGCAATCTCCCTCCTTAAACACTGCTGAGTTGCCTGTACAAGACCTAAAAATAATCGCCGAGGTCAAGAAAGCTTTGACCAGGCGGGGTCTGGGCTTGTGCCTTTAAGAGCACAGAGCTGAGCACATCCCTCTTCCCCACACAGCCCTAGGGACCTCTGCGTGGCTGCAAGATGCTGCATCAAGCCCTTTCTGCCCACCCCCTCCCCTCACTCTCAACCAAGGAAGCTTTAATATAAACCACAGCAGACCCCGGCGACTCTTCTCTGGGGTGGTATTTCAGTATCAAATCTGCAATGCCAGAACTGAATTTCAGCATGCTTGCTTTGTGTTTAATTACACAGTCCCTTTTAAACATCTCTGTGGGGCTCGCTGGTCCCTCCTTTCAGAGCCTGCCTCCATGTCCTGCAGTGCCTGTGCAGGACAGAGCTGGGAAACACATTTTTTAGGATGGACGGTTCATCTGCTTGTTTTTTTTTTTCCTGAAGGATTCACCTTCTCTCTCAGTGAATGCGTGCCCTCTGACAAACTGAAAATCCAGTCTTCGCCGCTGTGGAATTCAGCCAGCCTTGCACATGTAAATCCATCCACATCTGAGTTAGGAACAGCGCAGATTCATTAATTCATTTTGCTCTTTCTTGCTTGAATCAGGCTTGATAACCAGGTTATGACTGTCTTCCTTTGCTTTGTGGCACACATCACATAGCTATTCTTGGAGATACAGTCACTGACGTACCTGTGGACTCCTAATTACAAGCTGCTGACATTTTGCTTGTCTCTGCAGCTTTGAAGCTGTGAGTTAAGAGTCCCTCTTCCTCCTCCTTGCTTGCTTTACACTGCCTGAATTAGAAGCACACCACAGATTCAAAAAGGTATAGGAGTGGCATAAACTCCTGTGCAGAGCCTGCTGGATTGCCAAGGTTATTTTTCTTTAAGCAAACAGAAAACTACAGTTTGGGAGTAATAAGACTCCTTTGCCCCCAGCACAAGAATGTTATCCAACAGCTGGCTAAATATAATCCAACACACAGGGCTGCCTTTGTAGGCTGGGTAACAAATAGTGGAAGGGCCAGACAGGCGTCTTGCAGGGTAGCTCACCATGACTATTGGGAAATCCCCCCGTACACATTTTAGGATGACATTCTGGTCTATGGATTTGTATGAAAGGGAAAAAAAAAATAAAAGGGGAAGAAAAACTCCTCCTCTTTCTCGGTAGGCAGCTGCTAGAAATCATGCCAAGCCTCGCTAGCTGAGAGCAGCACTTGTTTCCCCTATTTCTGTATTGTTCAGACATGGTCAAGCCGATTTGCCTACCAAACTAAATATGCCTGTACCGTGACAAGTCTGTCTGCTCTAAAACCAGTCTCCTCCATACACGTTCAGCAAGAAAAAAAATACACCCAGGTACAATCCAGAGAAATCTATTGTCAAATGCGAGGTAAAGAATCCTTTTTCATTAGAAGCTGATTTGGAAATTCTAAAAAAAAACAAAAAAAAAATATAATGCTGAATAGAAATGCTCAGTTGAGCATTTAGCCATCTGATGACTGTGGTAGCCAGCTGGTCTAGAAGTCATCTGGGATGCATTTATTTTGATTAGATTGATCACATTTCTATTTACAGTATAGAATTTTTCACCATACTGAATACAGCTGTGTTTATAAAGATTTTAAGTTGGAGAAAATGAAACCCCACAGTTTCTCTCAGCACAGAGCTGAAGATTCAGTGCTTCAAGGTGTTAAGCGGAAAGGATCTGCTTTCACATAGCTTAAAAGAATTCTGCCTACATCTGTTTTCACAAAGTGTCGCCTCGGTCAGGAAATGAGTGTAGAGCTCTAGCTGAAAATACAAGCTGCAATCAAGCCTGACCCAGCAAAGTGACAAACTTCCTCTGCAAATTGGTCAGAAATGTCTGTCTTCCATGTCTACACATGCTCACACACACACAAAAGCACACACGTACACATATATACACACACACACACACAGAGTGCGTGGCTGCTATTTTCCCTGGGGATATCGCTGCAGCCACCCAGCTCATCAGTCCCCTCCCTGATGGCATCAGGAGTGTTCCAGCTACAATTTACAGTCCCTCTGTCCACACGTTGCTTTGTTAATCAAACCACCCTCTCTGCAACAAGAATGCACAGAATCAGACAAAACGGCACGGAGCGTTTTTTCTTCCTTTGCCTTTGAGTTCGCTCGCTCTCTCCTTCTCCCATGGCTTTGCCTGAGCAGGCAGACACAACCGATACCTTATTTATCCATCTCCAGCAAAACACTGATGTGAAACCCGACTGCAGCTCTGTGCCTTCCCCACATTAATCCTCTGGAGCAGCAGAGGCTGGATTCTTGCTACTGATGCCCTTGGCGAGCCCTGGATTACTTTACATAACATTTAAGCTTTCACCCACCCCATCCTTGATTAACACCCCTTCTTTCTCCTCCCTCTCTCCCCCTGCAAAAGAAAACCCCAAAATCATCACATAGTGCAACCCTTCGCTTCCAGAACCAAGAGAAAAAAAAACAACACGCGGCTCCATCGCTCTTCTTCCTTAGCAATGTGCAGACGAGGGAGTTTCGAGACAGCCAAGCCGGGGTGAAGCACAGGCAGCGAGGCTGCAGCAGCCCCAGGAACAGCAGAAACAGCAGCAGCCGCCCAGGTAAATCGGGGGAAAAAATCAGGTGGTGTCGAGAGCGGTGCAGCGTCGGAGCTGTAAGGAAAGGCAGCCTCGCTTCTCCCAAGCGGTACAGCGTCATGCCTGCAGGAACAGAGAAAAGGCGAGACTCAGAATTAAAAATAAAAGTCAAAACACTTCAGAAGAAACGATAACAATAAGAAATGATTGTAACTTTATTTTTTCTGGGCTTTGGGAAGGGGTTTTCTAGGGAGGGGTGTCTCTTGTCTTCTGTGTCCCCAAAGTCTCCCGTGTTGCCGGATGCTACTGTCCAAGAGCGCGGAGTCACAAAGGCTCACTCTCCAAAGCACAGTGAGACCAGCATCACATGAGAAACCACATGACGCACCCAAATCGGATGCTGATGCGGTCCACTATTTCACTTGGGGGGGGGGAAATTATCCACCAAAACATGCCCCTCTCTGGTGGTTAGAAAGCATTTCCCTTAATAAAAAAATTAAAAAATAAATAAAAATAGAGGCAAAAAAAATAAATATTTCCCCATCTATCCATCTTCAACACCAATGCTTCAGGAGACAGGAGAATGCTGTTCCACAGACACTAGCTGGATGGCAGCAATATTACTTCCAGTCTACGTTATTCAAAGCTGATTCCACTTTAGTGAATTCCTGAAAAGCATACTCCATGTCTTCATAACATGAACAGGCTCAGAAAACCAACTCCATTATCGTTCCCTGCAATCTGTATCCAAACCTGTGTTCTGAATAATTTATTTGAGACTAATAAGCTGTTTGCCAAGACCACTCCTTTCCCCACTCAGCTCATGAATGACTGCAGCAAGAAACACAAGGGCTTTCACCCTTTACATAACCGGCAATTTTAGCAAATGCCCTGCCCCAAAAAACAATGGGGAAAAAGAAAAAACGAGCAGAAGGGTTTCTTCCTCACGTATGGACACGATAAGGCTCTCTGCTTTGCAGACGGTAGCAACGTCTTCCTGACATGGCCGACTCCAAAGCTTTCAATCCCAGTCAAGAAGCAAACGCTCTTGCCTGCCAATTCCCGCAGAGGGGTTGTGCCACTCTGGGTAAAACGCAGAAACATCTGGACACCCCTGGTGGTCCTCGAATAAGTCCGCGCAGCTCTGCACGGCTGCTCACGGTCAGGGCACCAAGCAGTTAACAGCCTTGGCTGCTTTACCATCTTGCCTATAGGAGCATGGAACCGAGGGAATGATTTTGCTCGAGAAACGAAAAGCGAAAAAAATCTGACCTTGCTGGATCGATGGTATTGCTGCTGCGTAAAGTTATCATCCGACAAGCAGCGAGCGGGTTGTAGCTTGTTTTACTCCTACCAGTTGTTCAAGTGACAGAGCAGGTTGCACAAAGTCCTCCACCCCCTTTGTTTGCAAATTCCGGGCACCACCTTGCAACGCTGCGCTCCCCGCCTCTTGACACTGAAACCGTACCCGGTGTCGGGGGAAACGGAAGAAGAGAGCTGCTGTGAATCTGCACAGCTCTTTCGCACAGCATCCCATCGCAAGCTCCAAAGCTACATGATGGAGATCAAGGAAAGAATTCCCCAGAAGAGAGAGAGATGCCTACCACTTACACGCGGAAGCACAGTCAGAGCAAAAACCCAAGCACTCTTTCATGCTGATTTCAACCTTCCCAACTGTTTATGCAATAGCACGTTGCAAAAATTTGCACGAGGCAGTTGTAGCTTGTTCTCATTGGCTCCTATCAGAAGGGGGTTTGCAGTGGGCTGCACCTAGGAGTTGCCTAAATTC
The DNA here is from genome assembly GCA_013396935.1 of Baryphthengus martii. Classification (NCBI taxonomy): domain Eukaryota; kingdom Metazoa; phylum Chordata; class Aves; order Coraciiformes; family Momotidae; genus Baryphthengus; species Baryphthengus martii. The sequence continues at coordinate 424,116 of VWZK01004503.1, forward strand.
CACGTAAAAATCCAGTTGTAGTGTTCACCCACAGTGTGTGGTTAGCGTTCAGGAAAGCCGCAGGACTGCAGGTACGGAAATCACAAGATTACCACAGTCATCCGAGAGCATTTTCACCTGTAGAGTTAATTTCAGCATTGACAGGTCTTTCCTGGAAAACAATATCGGTACAGCCAAACTCAAGGTGTAGCTAATGGATGTAATACGGTATTTTCTGATGCAGTGTCAGTGAATATGGAGAATAAAGGCTACGGATGAATTTTTCTCAGTCCAAATGATGAACGTTGCCAAGGCAGGGAATCATTGCAGCAAAATAAGTATCTTCAGGGCTTCTTAAGCCCTGGTGGCCAGTTTTATTGTTCTGAACCTGTAACAATTATGATAGCATGGCTCAGAATGGCTTCTCGTCCATTCTCATTAGTTTCTAAGACAGAGCTGCCGGAGTCCTTGACTCTGTGAGCTGATGATCTCTCCCACTTGATACGAGTAGCTCATTTATCTGTTTTGACTTAGAATCACAGATATGTTGGTTGAAGGGGTCTTCTGGAAGTCACTCAGTGAACCCCCCTGGCTATCATCAACATTACATCAGGTCAGCTGCAACTTTATCCTGAAAACCCTCAGAGATGAAGATTCCATAACCTCTCTGGGTAACCTCTTCCAGTGCTGCACTCCTCTCTCTGGGAAAATAAATGTGCAGGAAATAAATGTTCTATCTCTTACATACACAGTCTTCACTGGACCACTAGTGGGAAAGACTAAATTGCACACGTCTTCCTAGAGCTAATGCTAAAACCAAAGAGGAATTAAGAAATGAAGATAATTTCCTTTACACACTCATTTAACCAAGTTCAGCTCAAATCAGTAGCATCTCCAAATTGCAACCATCTGGTGATCATTTTGATATCTAGATACTTCCAGTCCAACTATTAACCAAACCACTAAACCTCCTGATAATGATTCCATGTGTTCAGCCATGTGTTACCCATGAGAAACAAGAGAAAAACCAAAGACCAGATGCACGTGAAACCTCAACTACTCTCAGAAGCCGGAACTTGGGCTGAATCAACATGGTACCTGGAGGATGCTGGTTTATTCAGAATACACACTACAGAACACATTTTTCAGACAGATCTGAAAAGTGAGTCCTACATTATTTATAAATATACCCAAAAGCTTGTGAAAAACCTCTTAGGCAGATGCACAACGCATACACTTTCAAGCATGGCCTAGAGATACACAGTCATGGAGGGGAAGAAACAAGAATTACAAAGACCAGTCATAATTTCTTCTGAAATGTAAGACTTAGATGAAGAAAACCTCCTTGAGAGAGACAGCCCTAAGTATATAGAGCCTAAAAAAAAATCTAATTTGTATACTGAGATCCCTTTAGATTACTTCCCTACTAAATTCTTTGATAACTCTTTCTTCCCTCTACAAATCTCTTAACACAGGTACTTTGCTCTGATAGATACTGCTAACTCTCAAACTAATTCATTGGCAGACTCTAAAATTACCTGTCTAAAATGACTTTCTCGGTCAAACTCCACAGGCCATTTTTTCCCCCCTCTCTACAGTGAATGGAGAAGTAGGAAGTTGTCCAAACAGAACAGCTGAGGGTGTAGGTAGGAATTTCTGGTTGACATCATTACTGTCTGAGTCCACATGAAAGTTTTTAGACTGGAAGATGCAGAAAGAACTGAGGTTATTTTGGATACTGCCTTGACAGGTCACTAACAGGAATTTTCCCAACACCGATTTGATGCCAGCCTTTGAAGATCTGTTCTCAAACATCTGGTCGTAAATCCTGCTCCATATTAGTGAAGCTTCATGCTGCCTTAGCGATACACTGGCTACCTTGGATTTGATGTAACTGTCTACAGGGAACAGGCTTGGGAGCAAAAGATTCCGCAGCAGAGTAGACAGTAGATCAGTGTAAAGAACTACAGCAATATACAGAGAACCCAAAATAAGTGTCATTGATGACTACTTAAAGGCTTCTGAATTTTATGGAGTGATTTTCAGGTACTTTTCAGCCAGATTCAGTATACTACTTCATTTGGCTAATTATCTGCTTGGTACAGTTGAGAGTCCAAGATTCACTGAATGTCACTGAAAATTAGATCCCAGCTCCAAGACAGTTGCACTGTTACAAAGAACAAGACCTAAATTCCTTTCAGCACCAGACGAGTGGTAGGACCCAAAAGCGGAAATTACCCTCATCACAATCACCCTCAGGGCACCAGTTTTTGGGAAACACTCCTTTTGGGTCTTGCTTCCTGCAGTCAAAGGAAGCAGAATTAAACATTGGTTGAGCAGAGCATGGGCACTGCAGAGACTAGGCAGAAGTAACCAAACTTAAACTAAACAAGTATCCAGCCAACAGTTTAACAAAAATTTATTTGCTTATTACAGCCCCAAAATTCCACCCTTGTGTGCCACTATATAATGCTGTTTGGGAATTAGGAACTAAAAAATAGCAGAAGTATGGAGGAATGCTGTAGTTTCAATTGAAGAAGAGCGTCACTACTACACTTGTGCATATCAGTAAAAGGCAGAGTTGCTAATTTTGAGAGAAACGTACAGTTGCTAAATTCTGGAAGGAACGGTCCATTTGAACACTTGATGATTCTCAGCAAGTATCAGGCTTTGGGGGTTTGTTTTTCAATGACCTTTCCCTTCGTAATCTGCAGATAGAGAAAGCGTTATTGTTAGGCTTGAGGTTTCAACCCAAAAGCCAGGCAAAACTTGATGTTTCACTGAACTTGAAAGCTCAAAGTGAACCTCAAGCGTGCAAACCTTATGGACACAAACCAAAACAAACATATGTCAGCGAACAAAAACCGCAAAGCTGCACATGGGTCTAAGTACTGAGCCACACTGGCTACTGGCCAAGGCATGAAGTGCCCTACATTTCAAAAAAAAAAAAATACCAGGAGCTGTTTAGTGACCACAGGGTATGTCTAGACACACACTGCCACAGTCTATAGATACTCAGATCAAGTCCCAGAAGCAGTTTCTCTACAGCATACAGAGCTCTTCAGAAGGGTAAAATAACCCGGAAGGAGTTGTATGTGACCACAGCTAAGTTCCTTTGGTACTTGATGGGCTTCTCTAAAGTCATCTCCTGATATTGCTACACTGTATGGCACTTTCAAAAGGTATGATTTGGTTGTCTATTCAGTTAAAAAATAGCCACAATACCACCTTTTGGTAATTTTCAGTAGGATATGTCAGAATCTGCCTAAACTATCCTCATGAACACACATAAAAAAAAAATGTAATAGGGAAATGCTGCTTCTACATTTTCAGCACAGTCTTCACCTCAAGAATTACATTCCTATGATTTTAAGAAACTGGTGTAGCACAGTTCTTCAGTTTTCTCTTGCAGTCCTCCAGAACCAGAACAATTTTTTTTGAATTCACCAATTATTCAATACTACTCTGAAAAATTTCCCACATTAATTCTAGATTCTACAGATGCATTCTGGGCAGCATATTGTAATTAACCTCAAAAAGATTCAGCTATTCCAGGTGACAGTACTGGCCATATACATTTGTATTTGTCAGCTCTTTAACCATAACATTCAAGATTCTCTTTCCAATGTGAGTACAAACACTATGTTTAAAACTTGAGCAATATTTTCTCAATAGTCACCCATGTTTGATGATTGTATGCTAGAAAATGCCTATGCACTTTAAAGGACTGAGTCTACATATCTTAAGCCCAGTGCTGTTTGATTCCTGCAAACTGTGTGAGAAAGAGCTTCAGCAGCAGTCCTGATGGGAGCAAAAACAGGGAGAATTCAACAGAGTAGAACGTGATACATCATAGAATACTGATGCAAGGGACCTCTGGAGATCATCGAATCCAAGCCCCCTGCCACAGCAGAATCATCCAGGGCAGGACACACAGGAACAGATCGAGCTGGGGTTGTAAAGTCTCTAGAGAAGGAGACTCCATCACCTCTCTGGGCAGCCTGGTCCAGGCTCCATCACCCTCACAGCAAAGAAGTTTCTCCTCCTGCTGAGGTGGAACTTCCTGGGTTCCACTTTGTGCCCATTGCCCCTCATCCTATCCCAGGGTATCACTAAAAAGAGACTGATCCCTTCTACTTGACCCCCACCCTGCAGAGATTTGTAAACATGAATAAGATCCCCTCTCAGGCTTCTCTCTTCCAGACTGAACACACCCAGGGCTCTCAGCCTTTCCTCAGAAGAGAGATGTTCCAGTCCCTTCATCATCCTCATAGCCTCTGTTGGAATCTCTCTGGTATTTCCCTGTCCCTCTTGAACTGGGGAGCCCAGAACTGGACACAATACTCCAGATGTGGGTAGAGGGGGAGGAGAATCTCCCTCAACCTGCTGGACACTGTTTTCTTAATGCACCCCAGAAATACACTTCAACATAAATGTAACCAAATGATAATCAACAGTGAAAAAAATACAAAATTTTCTCTGCATTTGTGGAAGCTTCTTAAGGTTAATATTGCCATTATTATTAACTGACATGATGTCTATCCCAGCGTAAAAGGGGTCAGGCCATAAGTTAATGTAGAGTACTCTAATTATTGTAATGCTGTAAAAAGAAAATTCAATTTGTATAGAGGATTTGGAAGGATGAGTAAAAAACACAGATCACTTGAACACACAACTTGCAGGCAAAGAGGAATACTTCATTAGCCTACTCTTCACTTAACCTCCACTCTTATTATTGCTCCCATCTAAATCCCTGAGAGTGTAAAATATCTTTTGACATGATTACGGAGTATTTAAGTTCTACAAAACACGTCACCTAACTCACAGCACCAAAAACATGACCACTGAACTAGGCCACAAATCTTCCATTATATTTGCATTCATTTTTCATCATAACTTTGACTCCAAAACTCAATCGCTGCTTTGTTTGGTAAACTTGGACTTCAAGACGAGAAGCTAGTCTGAACACACAGAGCCCTCATGCACATCCCTCGTTTCCCAAAAGAGTCCTACAGTACTGGGTTGATGAACACGGAACAGTAGGAAAAGTGATGGAAATACCAGAAAACAAGGAAGTTGTGTGGTCTGCTGGCTCTTCCTACATATCAATCTACAAATCCTTACGTGTTTTACCAGGCTGTGGGAAAGCCCGGTGATGAAGAAGTTATGTGGAGATCAGACCTGCACATGCAATAGCTAGAAATTCATGAAGCATCCTGAACAGCTTGGTCAATTAACATCACACTTATAGAAAAATTAAATAACCAATGGTTTAGTGTTGTGGGGTTTTTTTTTAGATTATAAATTGTATGCTAGACAAGGAAAAACATACAGAAACACATTATAACCAACTCCTTAGTGGAACTGCTGACAAAGCAGTTAATATTTGTTCTTGGGTAAAAGGATTGCTTTCCTTTTGTTGGCTGCCCAGTTTTAGATGGGTACTTTACATGAAACACATCACAAGTTCAAAGTGGAAGAACTATGTTTTTTCACCTGTGAGTGGTTTCAGCTTAGACTTCGGCATTACTGTCAGGAAGTCAGTTTTTCCATGCTTGTTACTGTAAACAAAGATCATATGGCACATCTCCAAAAGTGATAGAAGGTCAAGGACCAAACTGCAAGAGCAACAGACCGCTTCCAGAAACCTAAGGCACAACACTGAAGTGAGAATAATCACACATTTAAGCCCTGGTTTATGTCCTCATCACTGGGTTGTCTGGGCACCACAAAGGACATACAAATACAACCTCACATACTTTTTTTTTTTTTTAGTACATGTATCTATTTAAATATATATACTTTTATATATGTATAATTACATATACATGAAGTGTACTTATCCGGCTGGAATGGCAAGTGAACAGGTAAAGAGCCAGTAGGGCTGGAGCACCTTTGCTATGAGGACAGGCTGAGGGAGTTGAGGTTGTTCAGCCAGAAGAAGAGAAGGTCCTGAAAAGACTTTATTGCAGCCTTCCAGTATCTAAAGGGGATACCAGAAAGCTGGGAAGGAACTCCTTACAAGGGCTTATAGTGGTAGGACGAGGTCTAATGGCTTCAAATTGGAAGAAGATAGATTTAGATAAGAAATGAAGAAATTCATCATGATAAGGGTGGTGAGACACTGGAACAGGTTGTCCAGTGAGGTTGTGGATGCCTCATCCCTGGATGTGTTCAAGACCAGGTTGGATGGAGCTTTGAGCAGCTTGGTCTAGTGAGAGGTGTCCCTGCCCATGGTGGTGGAGTTGAAACTAGATGATCTTTAAGGTCCCTTCCAACCCAAACCATGCTATGATCACTACTGGCTCTACTAGTAGCCAGTATCAGTCTCACTTCTGTGCCCAGCAAGATTATGGAACAGATCCTCCGGAAGGCTCTGCTATGGCACATGGAAAATGAAGAGGTGATTGCTGGCAACCAATTCAAGCTAAATATTGTTTTAGTGAACAGAATTCATTCCCTTCTGCATTTGCACGAGGCTTGTAACATTACCTAAGTATACACAAGTTCTATATCTCTATTTTCCTTTTGTAGGCCTCCAAGTTGAGATTTCGCAGATGGGTGTTTGCAACCACAACTGAAGTCAGTAGAAGCTGTGTCGTGGGAGTACAACACGGCACATCCCAAACTGAATACCTTACACTGGTGGAGACCCTGCGCTACCACATCTATATTTCAGCTTCGTGCCTGTTAAACAGGGATAATATCAGCCTTTCATCTCATGAGGATGGGAGAAAGATTAATCAGATTGTGGATGAGTGAGATAATGCACACATTAGCTGATGACAAAATATATCTGGTTTTAGAGCAGAAATCTCAGAGCACAGTAAACAGAAAGACTGAAAACAAAGGGGTGAGCGTACATCGATTTGCTATATCTGTCCTGCTCAGGGAAAGACCTGGGACTATCTAGGAAAAGCAAACGTATATGAACAGGCACACAGAGAGCGAGTGATCATCTACAAACCTACAAATTACTGAGGGGCAATTTTATCGCTGGTGTTCCCTCATGTTTAAATGTTTGTGTCTGAAAGCTTACAGATGTTCTTCTAACTTACCTCCATGTGTGATATTATAAATTGTGGACTTCAGGTCATTATTTTTGACACAGGAAGTGAACAAGGTGCCTATTCCTGTTGAACTATAAACCTTAATCTTTCAATTACTTTAACAAACGCTTCCTAATGGCAGCCCATCTCATCTGTTGCTATACTAACCAAGCAGCATCCATCACAAAACTACCAGCCTCTGGGGAGGGTGGGGAAATAAATTAAAAGCAAAGTAACAGCAGACCTTAGGAAGGAAGAAGACTGAGTATTATCATGAAGGAAAATGAAGTCAGAAGAGCAAACTGAAGAAAAGCAGCATCTCAAATTTACTCAAGAGCCCTGAAATGAAGCCTATTTAAGCTCATGTACAAAGCACTCGCTTGCATTCTGTCATCTTCTGTATGACAGAAGCACATACTTGAGTGGTCTTTACTGGTAAAGGCCACTTTCTGAATCAGGACTACAGCATCTGGAGAAACAAAAAGCCTCAGATGCATCTTATCAATTTGTGAACTGCAAATACATTTAATTGTAAACAAATTGTGAAAAACTTTGAGGAGCTCTAAAAATAATTATGGCCAACGGGATGAATGTTTCCTGGTCTTACGCTCAACATCAAGAAGTCATTCGAAAATATCTCCTGCACTCAACTGCCATTTAGAAGTCAACTCAATTCCTCTGATTCTGACACCCACAACTAGATTCAGCTTTGGAATATTTGTTTTCGTTCATCATTAGTGTCCCACCCTGTGTTTTTAAGCATCTCAAAACAAAACCTTCTGAATTACGATAGCAAAATGTGATATATGAAAATGTAACCCACCACTTCATGATCCAGACTAGAAAAAATTGCTGTTCATGAGATTTGGACCCAACAAACAGGCTGTGCTCCACTGACACTATTAAATACTTACAATGTTAAATATTATCGAACATTATTAAAAAACATTTTTACCCAGCACAGGCTGATAAGAAAATTAACTGTAAAAACATGACAACCAGTCTTGTCGTGCAGTATTCTTTCAAACCAAACAAGTTTCCTGATTAAATAGCAATTTTTATTCCTCTGGATTACAGCTGTATATTGAAAGGAAAACCAGCCCCAAACCAGAAGATTCCCATCAGCATCACTCTCACTAAAACACAGTAGAGCAATGCCTTACCTCAAGGTCAGTGAGGCTGGTAAGTACAGTCCAGATGATAAAAAAAAATATAGACAACGGGGGCTCTGGGAAGCACAGCATTGTGACTTGGATAAACACTGATAGCTGACTACCTTTCCTACTGGAAACATTTTAGCCAAGAGTTAATTAGACACTGCTCTTTTAAACTGGATAGCCTCGTACAAAAAGTACTGGAGGTAGAAGTTAAAGGCTTTCATTTCCCACCTTGTAGGGAAGGGCTGTGTAATTCTCACAGAAATATTTATAGTATGCATTTCAAGAGAAACAACTTTACAAATCCTAAAGAAAATTCTCTTTTATAAAAGACATCTAAAGCAGAAAACGAAACCATCTTAACATCTCTCTGAAAAAAAGGTAAACCAAGACATTCAATGCATTTTTATAAATAATTTTCTTCTGATCTGTACTTACAATTTTTTTCACTGAGCATCAACTTGTCACATCAGAGAATTCAAGTGGTGGAGTGTGCATTCATCCACATTTCACATTTTGTTTCCTTTTAGATAAAGATTTTCTTCTGAATTTGCTGAGTTTTTAATCACACCTGAGGAATAATCATCGTTTTAATGTTTCAACTTTTAAATTATTAATTAAGCCCACACATACACTCAAGATTAACTGCAGTTTAATGCTGTTCACTTTTAAGAATGTAGGAAAAGGCACCTGTAAAACATGAGTATAACTCAAGGAATACAAGTCTGCATAGCTCAAAAAAAAAAAAAAAAAAAAGAGGCAGCCAGAGCAAGATAACAAGAAGTGATTACATTAAAGATGACTGTTCCGGGAAGACCTAAAGGAGAAGCATTCTCTGCTTGAAAAACAGAACCAGAAGGACACTACGTAGAGATAAAAAGGCCACATTGTATTCCTGAGAAGTGAAGCCCTTCCACGAGAGCACACATTTACAATTTGCATGTCCATGGCACACATTCTTTGTCAGAATTGAGTATATCCTAATGAATAAACAAACAAACGTGAAAGTGGGAAGTATAGTTCTTCCACTAATACTTAGGCTTTTTGTTTATTTTGAGGTTTGGCCAAAGCTCAAAGATACAGAAACATGTTTGGTGCACAGGTGGCCTAGTGGGAGCAGAGTCCACTCTCTTTTCTTCACTCACCTCAACAGGGGCTGAATCTGAGCCCCTGTCTACAGTATCTGCAGAAAATAGATAAATCTACAAGCTACATTGATCCTAAACTGACGTCCGACATCAACTCATACCCATTGATTTGTGTCAAATTTATCTTACTTGGTAAGCATTCCAAATACTTCTCAACATTCATTTCTGCCTTTACAGTACATCCATTTAAAGGGATGTTTTTCAAGATCAAAAATCAATTGAAATTGTACATGGAAAATGAGAGAGGGGAAAAAAAAAAAAGGTTGAATTAATCCTACCCAAGAAAAGATTTTTAGAAAGGGATACACGGATTCCTGCTGAATGAGCAGCAGTACAGTACTGGGCTGTAATTTGAATCTATATTATATTTAATAAAACCACAGTGTGTTCTCTTGTGCGATTAAAACCGCATTCTACCTTACCAGGTCTGAATAATTTGTATAAAATTGATTGCTACAGTTCTTAGTAAGAGCTCTAATTGCATTCCTGGTAGAACTTAAAATGATAACCTTATCTTAATTAGTAGCAGGCTACAGAAATGCTTCTGAAAGCTGCCGAGGATTAACCTGCATTTTTAAACAGAAGCCTTGGGGCTGGTTTTTTATTTTGTCTTGTTTTTCATTTCATTTCCAACACATGAGCTAGTGCTAATTTATCATAAACAGTGCAAAAAAAAAAATAGAAGGAGAAAAAAATCAAATTGCGAAAGAATAAACAACCCTGCTGCCACCTCCTCTGGTCAGCACGAGCTTCCATGTGTAGGCTCATCTCCTGGGTGTGCAGACACCTTTGTGACTTGAGAGGTTCCTCTGCTTGGAGAGTACAGGATGTGCTTATAGGAAGTGGGAATTCTCTGAGACGTACGAGTACACGGCACATTCAACTCGACTTGCAGAGAGTTGCCAGTGCTGTGAACAGCCAACTGTGGGACAGGAGTGGGATGAAAAGACGGGGAAAAAAGGGAATTCTGCCCTTTGAGAGCCTGGGGGAAAGCTTGAAGTGGACGTACAGCCCAACTTCAGCACACATAGCAGAAGAAAACTATTCTGTTCAATTAAAGATTAAGCTAAAATAATTTAAAAAGAAAGAAACCAAAGCAAATTTGAACACAACACCATCACAAAACAAAATTAACCTGAAACATCCACATGGATAGCGTACTCCAGACACCCCATCAACAAGGTCTCTTATGACAGAACCAGAAGTAACTCCAAATTTGTAAGTACAACTGCCTGCCAAGCGTATCAGCCAGCCAGATGCTGTCCAGCCAATGACTTCTAGAAGCAAACACTTCACAGCATGGCAAAGGAATACGGCTGCTGGTCAGAGTCTGAAAAATTAATACTAGCAAAATTTAGTAGCAAGTGATTAAAAAACTCTTTATGCAAATCCTGCTTTGTCTTGGGTTTGTGGGAAATACCAAGAAGCCTTTTGATAGGAGTCCTTGATTCCACACCTCAGAATTTTCTTTAACTTTTACTACTGGTATAGAATGGAAAGAGAGGGGCTGAATGAAAATCATCAGTTATCCACGCCTGCCTGATGTTTCTGCTTATGGCAGTGCACAAGCAGATCAGCCTTTCCTCTGGTGTGATCCCAGTCAGTCTCTTAGCTAGTCCTTATAAATCCATCCATCACCTCTATGAAAGTCACTGCTTTCCTTTTACCAAAGATAATGTACGTTATTGGAATTATACCACCGCATGCAGAGTCATTAAAGAAAGATAGACCACAATTTATGACCAAGTCTGCGGACAGCAGGGCATTATTTTAACCATAAAATCACAATCTGCAAGGAGAGTGGCCAAACCAGTGGAGCCATTAAAGACTTATAATTAGCATCAATCAACACGACACTACTGTTGACATCTTTATTACTTTAAATACACTAATCAAATACTTCTGCATTCAGATAGAAAGATTGATAGGCAGACAGACACAGAGAACATCCCTACAGAGAGTAATTTTAAATTATCTATTCAAAAGGTAACAAAAAAAATAAGCACACCAGCATAATCATATGGAAATGCAGTACACCGACTGAAACTGTTTTCAGGCAGGATATTGGACTTGGAATGGTCAAGCTTGCATATGAAATACGCTAAATCTGCCCTGAAAAAACCCATATATCTGCCTGCTTCAGTCATGCAGCCCGCTACTGACTCTCCTATACTGAGAGAACAACCATCCCACAGACAAACCTTGCTTGAGGGTATTTTGCATTAGAAAAATAAATGGCTCAGTAACTCTTCAAAGCACCGCTCCATTTTCCACCTCTAGTTTCCCTTACACAGGCAGTTCAACGGAAGCGTATCGTGGCATTGTTTGCCTGCTCACCATTGCAACTGTCAATGTTACCTAATTGTATCCACCTGCAAATTCATACTGTACAGACACTAAAATATGTGATCACTATTGCTGCTCACGCAAACATTTCAGTAGCAATTGAACAAGAAACTCTTTCACTTCTCTACAGCACCTCTCAGGCCACAAGCTCTTGCACCTTATCGAAAACATTTTTGAGGAGCAGCTCCTTTCTCCATAGAACATCCACTTTCACATTCCCAAAAGGGGAATCCTTGAATGATCACCAGGAAGTAAATAAATGCACGCCAGTTCTTTTCAGAAAACATGTTTGGGAAGGAAATAAATACTGGTGCTCCCAGCATTAGATAAGGTTTTAAGAACCCCTGCTTATTTTCCTTTTTTTGTTGGGGATAATAATAGTTTTTTAAACAAAAGCAAAACAACAGAACAACTACATATTTATTTAGATCCTGTTTAGTTGGAATTCATAGCTTATTAGGATACAGAAGTTGACTTTGAAAGGACATGCACAGTTTCCTGTCCTCCTTAACTGGCAATAATCGTTGGCTTTTCCTTATTAAAAAAAAAATTACCCTCTCTAGGCCAAGAGGCTTTACACTGTGCTTATCCTGGTGAGTGCCTTCCTTTGGAGAGGTCAGTAGCAGCCTGATGAGCATCTCGCTCATGCAAGGAGCACAAGGATTGGCAAACCCTGACGCGAGTGCACTGGAAAATGGCAACTCCCCTTCCATAGGAAGCCAAGGAGCCCGGAGGGCTGAGCTGCACAGCGTCCAGCCCTGTGCACAGCCGTCCAGTCTCCCTAGCAGCCACAGACTCAGAAAGCATCTTCAGTCAGTGATTTCACTCATCCTTCTCAGCTCCATCACAGAGAACTCTACTCTCCTGTCCAATGCAAAAGCCTTACAGAGCACTAAGTAATGAGAAAAATGCAGTAATTTGTCTATTGAAAATCCAATTAGTTTAAGCCAATATTTATCAGATCACTCTCCTTAAAACATTTTACTTCAATTTTAAGTGAGTTACACTAATTTGGATTGGATTGTCCCTCTCTAATGAAACTGCCAAGCTTTTCAGACGCTTTAATTCATTTCCAAACACAGTGGAGCCCCATAAAACAAGCAGAAAGAGGCCGCTAAATGTACGTGGGGTTCCAGTGCATTAAAACAAACTAATGTATCAAGCGACAAAATGTAATGAAAGCTTTTACGGGGTGGGGGGAGGAATTCAGACGGAGGCCTGACAGGCCACATTGCAAACCGGGCAGCCAGCCATCTGTCTACCAGGATCTCCTCCTCGTCCTGCTGGAAAAGCAGCTTCTGCAGCAGAGGTCTGCTCAGTTCACTATGTCCACTTGAGACATCCCCAACTATCGTCGTTTACTGACTCAGTGGGAACACACATATCCTAATGGAAGCAACGGATTGTGAAAGATCCTATGATTGGGTTATTTTAATCTTTGAATTTTTTTTTTTATTTTTTTTTTTTTATTTTTTTCCCCAGGCTGACCTTATAGTCGGTGAAGGACGAGCAGATAGGCACGGAAAGCTTACTAGCTCTGAGTCAGCGGCGAGCCCAGGCGATGTGTCTGTAAGAAAGCAGCTGGCAGTAACCAGGAGTGGCGCGCGGGGGAAACGACAGCCATCAGGGTGCAGCCGCTTCCTGCTCCCAGCTTTTGGCCCCAGCCAAAACAAAAACAATACTTCAATCTGAGCAAACATCCTCAGTGACAAAAGGGAAGGCTACAGCTCATAACAGCATTGTTCACAAATATCCAGCTCACTCAGCATCTCAAGTCCAAACGAGGCCGATGACGTATTTTCCACAGGCAGATAAATTTACATAATAAATAATCCAAGCACCAGGTATTGCACGCTCACCAGTGTGTGCCACGCTGCGTACCAGTGCGTATACAGCTTCTCCGCACTAATTTTTGCATGCATTAGATTTGTTTTGGACAACCCTTCTATACACTAAAACTTTGTAAATGCTTTTGTCTTCTTTTGAGACGGGGGCCGAAATAGCTAGGTGAGAGGTACTGGGACTGAAAGAAAAGAGGACTTGAGAAGGGATGGGTGGATGGCATGGTGGAACAGAAAATATCAAAAGGTGAATAAACAGAAAGAAGGCAAAGATCAAGGGAAGAAGAGAGAGCCAGAGCAGGCATAGAAAACAGAATGAGTAATATCAGGGATCCCATAACACCTTCATGAATTTCTCATTCGTTTCCTACTCATTATTACATTTATGCACCTTAAGTGCAGTAGTTTTGCGGATTTAATTTTGTCATTGCCACAGAGGGTACCTCCTGCATTCCCTCTACACTTTTGTGTGACCCTACATAGCCAGCCCAGGCCCACTTTTTCCCTGGCAAAGATACGGTTTCCAGCAAAACCAGGATGAAATTCTGCACCTTGTCCATGCTTCCTCTCTAGCTGAGGACACTGAGTGGGCTTTATCCATGAATCCTGGATTTTTATTATCTCCTCGCAGGAGGCTTTAGGATGCTCGTAAGTAAAAGGTGCTGCAGAATGCAAGTCATTCATGTCATGGGCTTTCTAGTCAACCCTGACAAATAGGGAAAACACATGGAAAAAAGACATTCCTTGCATGACACCCTCTCTCTTGGCTCCCTTCCACTCTCCATGCCATTTCACATTGTGATGCACATCACTACTGCCAGCGCAGTGCAAAAAAAGTATGCAGCTACAGCACCGGCCTTTTACAATTGTCTGAGCCAAAGGTATTAATCATCAGCTGGGATTTCAAAATCAGAACCAGGAGACAGCAGTCGCGACAGCTCTGCAGCGTAATAACAAAATATGCAGAGCACTGTGGAAGAGGAGAACACGCTCCCTGTCTTTTAGTCTCTGTGCAATTGAGAAGCATGTTAATAACCATCTTTGTTTCAATGGCTTTTATTGTAAAAATAATTTTCTTGCTCCACTGTGTTTTTTTTTTTCTGATAGTCCTTAGAATAATAATATTACTCAACGTACTGCTACATGGCACTGTCAAAGATAAAGCATATCCTGTGTGAGCCTACCTAGAATGGAACCACTTAACGTGGGCCATGAGCTCAGACAGGCCTGTGCACGTGCACCTGATTTTTACACACATGATCAAAGAGCACAGACATGGTGGCAGAGCGTGACTGCTTCTTTTACTTAAAGGTTTATATCAATATTTAATGCAGTCAGTTGAATAACAGGAGTCTCCATAAGCTAAGCTTCCTTCGAATAATACACAGGCTAGAAAGATTGTATTTAACTGAACATGTACGCGCTGGGCTTTTAGTCACTTTGTGCGACTGCAGCAAAGATAAATTTTCAGCAGAGCTTCTTTTGAGCCCATGTGTGTGCACAGAGCACACGCATGAGCTTTCACTTCAAATTGCAGGTCCAAGATCTTGCAGAAATGATATTACAACTTCAGTCCCTGCATCTGCACGCACAAGCTCTCTCTAACCAACAGCAAGCCTTGCGCTGCCCACGATGGTGCCTGCACACCCTAAGACTGATGCGTGTACTTGAAATTTTCAAAGTTCCAACGAAATAACACATAGAAAAGAAGCCGGCCTGTGAAAACACGAGCCATAGCTCTCAGCACAGAAGCCCAAATCGCTGCCACTACGCTGAGCCCACCGCCCAGAGCCACGGGCAGCTGCCGGCTGCTCATCCCAGCCGCTGCTGGCATCTCGCCGGAGCCAGGGCCGGAGAGTGACCTGGGAGAGTTCAGCGCCGGGAACTGCTCTGGCAGCCTCGCCCTGTCCTCGCTTTACCCCTCGGGCTTGCCAGCGATGATGACAGCTTTGCTGGCTTTGAACTGTCTGAGGGAGCAGGAGAGCTGATTTCAGCTGGCTGCTGCATGGGGCAGAGCGCACCGGGCCTGCACCACAAACGTCTAAGTGAGCTCGGCTCCTGACTTCAAGGAGAAAGTCCCTTGGAGCGACTTCCTTGGAAAACAAGCTCAAGAAACACTTTGTGGTTTCCTTTAAGAGCTATTAGAGAGCTTTATGTAGTTTTATGTCTAGAGCTTAAAATGCTGTATCGAAGACAAGCCCAAAGCTTCCTCACAGAACGCCTTTGATATTTGTCCATGGTTAAAAGTTGCTAAATTAAACTTTCCCAACAAATAGGGCAAATATTATGCAGCACAACAACGCTCAGCTGAAGACAGCCTATATGCCTCCAAGCAAAGTAAAACATACATCTTAAAAATGAACAGGCTGTTGAGAGATGCAAATACCTTAATTCCATGCAGTTTTCCGAACAGTTGTTTCAACATGAGCTCTTTTAGGGGTTATTTCATACTTACAGGGGTGAAAGTACTACTTACTGATTAAAGGCAGGGAGTCAACTTTTTTTTTAATCTTAATTCCTGTTTCGTTCCAGCTCTGCTTATTCCAGGCCAGTGCACTTGGCATGAGGAGCTGTGGCAATGATTTCTCATATGAACTGCAGTTCACACAGTTGGAGTTCATTTCTCTACATAATGCTCTTACAGTTACCTTGAAAAAACAGAAAATGGAGCTCATTGATTGAATGTCACTCGTTCCAAGGCCATCACTGCTAGACAAAAATAAAAACCCCAAACTCTAGGCGTCTTCATTTTAGCATCTGGAAAACATGTGCATTAGGAAGTTTTGACATATTCCAGAAATGATAAACAAATACTGCCAAGTTCTTTCACTGGCCTACAGTAAAAGTCAGCAAAGACCAAAAAAAAGCCCTGCTTTTTATCCCGACTATCTCATGTAACTTAGGCTTTGAATATTTATAGTAAGCAAAAGCGTATCTCTACACAGTTTTGTTTTGGTTTTCCACTTTGCACAGTAACAAGTTCCAGTAACTATCACAATAAAATACCTCCTGTTCGTCATATATTTTTCAAAAATACCAATTACACACACAATAGCTTGAAGCTTAAAACTTAAGCTGCCCACAATGCACAAAAAAACTGAGGGCTGAACGTGCTCCAAAGTAACAGGACACTTGTAAAACTCTGCCACTGTGGCCCTTTCTACTTGGAAAGAGGCCTGTGTAGATGAAAAAGGGCCTTAGCTCTCTGTCTAGAGATATTTTGCAAGGGAATGCTAAGCCTGAGGATTTGGTTTTGTCTTTTTAAAATGTTACTTTAAAATTCATCTTATCTTTTTTCCCTTTTTCTATGAGCAATTTGTTAGAACTCTTTGGCTTGTTTGGTTTGTTTTTTTGTCCTGACTGAAACAGCAAAATTGCAATTTCTTGAAATTCTTCTTAAGAAACAGAAACAGCCAACTAGAAAAACATCATTGTAAGCTTTTGCTATTTCACTGTTAAAAGCAGAGGTGGTACATTGTTTTGAAATTGTTATTTCATTTATTTTTCTATTGCTAGGTTCAAGATACAATGCCTTATAGGTGCAGGAAGAATTTTGTTGGGTGCTGCTAAATCGATTTAGGCAGCAACAACTAGGTAGACCTGGAACATCCATTTAAGTGATGGTAGTAGTGGTGCTGCTGACATAGTTACAGTTCCTAGCTGCTGGATGCTCCATTTCTATGCGTTTAATGCCATACAAACTCTGTAATGATCTTCAAGTTTTATTACATGTCCACTGCCATGATATTTAAATGCTGTATGGAAAGAGGGAGCAGACTAGATACAGTACATGGCCATGAGCTAGGAACAGAAGTTCATTTTTGGTAAGGGAAAGAAAGGCAGCTGTACTAAGTACCTCTTGCAAGGACAGTGAATAGTTCATCAGCCTGGGGAGCTCCACCTTTTCTCTAGGAAGTCTGTCATAGATATCAGGGAGAAGAAAGCAATATTGAAGACTCTTTGTGGAGACTATGTTGGGATACAAGCATCACCCCACGCTGCAAACAGGTTGGGCAGCGGCTGTGGTAGCCTATCCACAGAGGACTTCAAAATTCCTCTATTTAATTGTACAGATTCAGTTTTGCTTCCAACATCACATCCAGAACAGAAACAAGTACAAATATGAGCAAAGTGTAGATTTTCCTGCTTTCTTGAGCACTTCATATATATATATATATATCTATAGCGTCAATAAACACAAGCCAGTTACACAGTAGATGGGGGCGCCTACATCTTTAGACACGTCATATCTCTTCCATGTTGGATTTAAAAAAAAAAAAAAAAAGACATTGTTCTAGTGGAGATAAATATTGAAATAAATCAAGGCAGGTATAAAAATTATTCTGCTGACTACATTTAACCAAAGCATGCAAGCTTACCATTTCAGCCACTCCCTGTCACTGAGGACACCCCTATAGCAGCGTGACCCTACAACATGCCAAACAAGCCTTGGCACAGGCCCAGCCTCACAGGGCTACATTTCTTAGCTGACTGAAATTCAACATGCACTTGTGTTAAGAGGATAGAAAGGACCTAAGCAGCAGGGTTAAATGGCTGCAGTGTGCAGATATATAACTGAAGACTGGGTTTCTCCAGTCGCAAGTGGCAGCACAACGATTTCTGAACACTGGCAGCAACGTGCTGGCAATGCCTGCTGGCAGCAGCTGCCTGCACGCATCCCACAGGAACCAGTTGAGCACCATGGCTCCTCCTGTGGAAGATGGACAACAGGTAATTAAGCAAGGTAACCACAGAGTTTCAAAAATGCAAGCTCCCAACTCATTATACTCCTGGAACACAGGTATGTATCATTTATACGTTGCAAGATTTGGCTCGTGACACTTCCATTCCTTTCAAAAGCAGTTGGTCACAGAATACGTTAAGAGGTCTCATGACATGCGTTAAGTGGCCTTGTGACTGTGGCAGTAAGTGGCTACAAGTAGAAATTTTTGTACCATCCACTTCAGAAAAAGAAGTCCCAGTTTGCACCCAGAAACATCAGCCCAAACATTCCAGGAAAGCAAACGTCCTCTTTTCATCACTAACCATCATTAACAGGCAGGAAAAAAACAAACACAAACATTCTCAAAAAAATGATGTCATGAGAAAGCAATTAAAAAATAGTAATAATAAAAATTCAACCCAGATTCAAGAGCTATGGTCTAGCTCAGGCAAAAGTTGTTTTCACTTTTCAGCCTCAGATCTACAAATTTACTTGACAAACACAAAGGTTTGTTGAAAGCATCTTGCCTCAGTCAACATGTATCTTTTGCAGTTATTCACAGACAGGTTTTACAGCAACTTTTATACCGTTGACCTTGGCCTGAAAAAAAATAGAGACCATATCCATCCAAGTAGGCTATAAACTGTGCTAGCCAACTTTACAGCTTTTAAATCCTATTAGGCTCCCTTATACAGTTTAAAGCCCCTCTAAGGAATTTATCCCCCATGAATATACTTGTGCGACGCATGGAAGATCTAAGGATTTGTCTTGAGAAGCATTTGGTTCTTCAGCTGCCCTACAAGTTCCCTACAAGTCAGTTTAGCAATGTGACATCTAAAGAACAGTAAAATCAAAATCCTGGTATTTAAATAATAATAAATTTAGGAATTGTGCTGACCCATATATTGTCTTCTCAGGCCTATCCATTGATAACATGTGAACACAATAATCTGACGTGTTCACAGAAACTCCTTAGACATTGGTGAATGTCTATACAATCTTCCATTGGTAGGAAGATTGTATAAATTTAGAATTTCAACATAGACATAACATTTCAACTGAATGTAAAATGGCGAGCTTAGCTTTCACATCACACTCCTATGAAAAACCCTTGGCTATTCAAGGTCTATTGTTCCACAAGTACAAGCAGTAAATGTGATTTTTAAAAAAAATTCTGTTGGAGACCCTTCGTAAAGAAAAGCTAAATTGCCCTGATTTTACTGGGAGTGGGAGGGGAAAAAGCTTCCATGAAAAAAATCTCAATGTTGTTTCACTAAAGATAGCAGTGCTGAGCTTAATACACTATCTTCATTTTAAGTTCTTTTGAAGTTATTAGCCCTTGGAAAAAAAAAAAAAAAACAAACAATATAAGAATAACCCAGTCTACCTCTGAATTCAGCAGTTCCAATACTCATGTATGCACCTTATTAAGTGCAAGTCCTGGTTTAATTATGCCCAATTGGATCTTATTTAGTTTTAATGTTTGACAACTAACCTTTTTCTGATGGGAGTACTTTCATAGCAGACGATGCTTTTTCTATTTTCTAAACATTCTGGATCTTTAAGTAAATGTAAATTACACAACCACAAGTAGCAGAAAGGAACAAAAAGTCAGTAACAGGATAAACACACAGCCGAGCAGAAATTAAATCTAGCCAGTTCTATACTTCAAATGTAAACAGACAGTGAAGTGATTATTCAAATAGCTGTAAGTATAAGCTTTCTGTTATTGGTATCATGCTACAGTTATCATAGATACTGTTACTGGAATTATATTGCATATAATGGAATTCATATGCACAGACATATTTATCATGTCTTGATGAAACTCCCAGAGAAGGCAAATAGCAAATAACAGGGTTTTTTAACACATCAATAACTCATAAAGAGAAAATGGTGTGTAAAACTCACACAGCAATTAAACTAGAAGACGAGCAAACTGGCTAACACAAAACATAGCTTGAACAGAGTATCCCAAGCACCTTGCATTGCTCCAATTTTATAGCCAGTGTTGCTGGGGAAAAGAACTAGGGCGGTGTTCCTGGGCTACCTGGGATGGATAATTACTCCAGACAAATCCTATGACAATACACACTTGAGTATCACTAATCAACTTGGAAAGTTAACTCAGAGAAAGATAATGTGGAGCAGGGTCATTGCAAACTTTTTTCCAAGAAAAGCCACAGACTGAGGGGATAAAGTGTCCTGTCATGCCCTCATGAACTTCCAAGTAGCTGGGACTTCATATAGAGTTCACCTTCTAGTTGAGTTCATCACAAGTTTACTCTGAATTACTACACTTCTTTCGCAGCAATAGGCTTAACATTTAACAAATATAAAGAATTCATTTTTTTTATATATGAAATAAACAGTTTTCATTGTCTATCTTTGAATAGGATGAGAATGTGGTTTGCAGACCACTCTGGTGAAGGTATATTAACGTACCAGGCAACACATGAACAGAACTTTATGCAAGGTACAACAGAATTCCACGTTGAGATAAAAATTTGGGGCTGCAAAATAAATCATTAGCAGAATAGCAAGAGTTGGAGCAACAGGTTACTGTATCCCAATCCCAGGGAGGAGGAGCTGTGTACTCAGAACTACAACTTATCAGACAAAGGCATAGTAAGAGATAACGGCAACAAACTTTGTTAAAGATACTGAAACTGCAAGTAAAGCGTGACTTCTTAATGTAAAATGCAACTAATAAATTGCCAGAAAAGACTATCAACAGTTTCCAGATTACTTTGGTTGATAAATGAACTTCAGACAAAAACGGTGGGATTTAATTTAATGCAGGTATTATTTACCTAAATCCTCTTGTATAAATAAATAAGGTCTTGTCAGAATGATCTTCCCTAGCTTAAAACACATGTAAAATGATATGCAAAATTTCTTTCTAATCTGAAGCTTTGATCAAAGATGAAGGAGTAGGGCTGCTGAGGTGGTACACTTTTATATCGTTGGTGCTGGTATAAAAGCATCTGCTCCCCAGTCTGATGTTTTTAATAATTGTCAGCACAGTGTCATTGGACTTACTTACATCTTAATGAGAAATTACTAAAACAGGAACTCTGCTTCTGCTTCCTTAATCAGTTGTACTCGCATCAAAGCCAGACCCTATATAAACAGGAAACTGTATTCAGTCTGATAATGTATTACCCACAGCACTGAAGATTTAAAGAAGACTCAACAGACAAACAGAACTACAGTCACTTATGCTTTTTCACTTCTAAAACAATCATTCTCCAGCAGATCATCATCTTTCCTGAAGCCAAGAACTATAAAGTTCCCCAGAACAGTCAGATAAAGTTAAATAGCTGAACTTAAAATCAAGTCTCAGCCATACTAAACCGTACCCGAGGTTTCAGCCTTGCTGAATGATTAAAGGGGAAACCGTCAAAAGAACCTGAAGTCCCCATTCTAAAGCTACTCAATTCCATGGAATTTAATTTTGATACCTGTCATCCAACATCGTGTATATGCTTTTGAAAATTAATCTCTGGCCTTCTAGTTGTCCAGTAAGGTCACTGCAAAACCGAATGTCTGCAAACAACTAGTAAGTGTGACCAAGAAAGGAACCTTGTAAGCACTTGTCTTTCACTTTTTAAACTTGTTTGCATAAACAGTTGCAAATTGTTTTTAGAAACAAACACTTTAGTCGTGGCTTGAAAAAAAAGCCTACAGGAAAATACCCTGCAAGACAGAGCACAACACCCACAACACGTTCTGAGGCCTACTGGATCGCCAAGAGAGTGCAACATGTACCTGCCATTAATACCTAAATTCATCTTCTAGAGGTGTCAGGGAAGGTACCAGGGGTTGATTACTGTGACAAATAGGGCAAATACCTGAGAGCAGGTTCTACAGATGCCATGCTGGGGACCACCAGGGACAGAGACTCAACAGGGAAAAGTGTGTTGGATTTCCAGTTCTAAGGTTTTCCCGCCTTGACTGGTAAGGGCACCAACATCCAGTTCAAAACGGGGAGAAGAAAAACCCCAACAACGTAAAGCATAACACTTACCTTGTAAAAAGTTTATGATATAAATAAATGATAATACACAGCATTGTTAATAGGTTTCTATATTTAGCAACATGTGAATTTCAAAAGATTACAGATATTGTGGTGTTGCGATTGAGATGGAGAGTGGCAACATCTTTCATCAACTAAGAAAGTCATGTCAAGAGTAAAAATCCCAAAACAAACCAGTTTTGGGCCACACAAACTTCTCCCAAAGTATTAAAGAGTGAACTCTACAGATATGGTGCGCAGGTTGTCAAGAAATGAGTTTTGATTTGCTTTACATCACAGATTTTTCAGTTGCTCTGCAACTATTTCTCCCTGTTTCAGCTCATTAATCTGAAGTCTGAAAATAACAGAGAGTGATGCAAAGTCTTTAATTTTAACTGAAAGTGAAATATCTAACCAATGTATTTCTTCTTATAGTTCCTACGTGTTTACATAGGAGTACCAAATTCAATATAAGATCACTTTAAAGTTAAGACTGGTTTTCCACTCTTCATTTACTATCGTGTAGCTTAACCTATTTATAAATCTTGTAGTTTACAAGCAATTTCATAAATTGCTCGAATTTTGTCTGCTTAGAGAACTCATAAATATAGGATTCTAAATTACAGGCTTGTGCACCTTGACATTCACTTAAGCATGTATTAAGTATGCATTAAAATCCATCCTTATTCAAGACAGTGCGTGAATTACACAAAAACCAAGCTTGCCTTTTCTAATTATACTACCAACATGGACTAAACAAGTGAAGAATAGTGCTGCCAACAAAGAGTGAAACCTGGTTTTATCCTAGTTTTAGAAGGCCTAACAACCCAGGAATTTCAAGCCTACTTTCCTTTATAGCAAAGGTGGAATGGATACAAATCAAAGAGCCACAATACCCAATATAAATCCTGCCCTCCTCATAGCTCCAGTCAGTCCAAGATCAGGTAGGAAAGGATGTTCCTTCTAACCAACCAAAAAAAATTCAGTAATGAAATTTGGTAAGAAGCTGTATTATCCCCAACTCTATTCCAAATTAAATGAGAGCTACTATATTTATATATTTACGTTGCCTGGTCAGACACAGACTCCTGCTTACAAAGAAGCTTCAGCTGTAGGTTGCAGCACACATCACAGGCTGGAGAGAAAACCAAGGAAGGCGAGTGTTCCTCCAACCACCTTTATCAGAATGCTGATTTGTCTTTTTTCTGTCTTTTTGCAGTAAGACACATCAGTCCAGCCTTAATTCCAGTGTTTTAAGACTTTCATTGGTTGCATTGTTCAAAGGTTTAGTATAAGTCTCAATCATCTCAAAATCATAGAGTAGTAGGGGTTGGAAGTGACCTCTAGAGATCATCGAGTCCAACCACCCTGCCAGAGCAGAATCACCCAGGGCAGGACACACAGGAACAGATCTAGGGGGGCTTGGAAAGTGTCCAGAGAAGGAGACTCCACAGCCTCTCTGGGCAGCCTGTTCCAGGCTCCGTTACCCTCACAGCAAAGAAGTTTCTCCTCCTGTTGAGGTGGAACTCCCTGGGTTCCAGTTTGTGACTATTGCCCCTATCCAATAGAAGATAAAAGTCTCAAGATGTGTTCAGTCATATGACAAAGTGGCAAGAAACTCAATTTTGTGTCTTTTCTTAAGCACATACAAAATGTTTCCTCAGTATTTTATCCGAGCATTTGTTTTAATAACACTATTTCAAAATGCATGCACAAGAAAAAACAAACAAGTAGAAATTTATTCCTTAATCCTGCCAATACAATAATAAAAATAAAGAAATAACCCAAAGCCTGGTTATTGAGAACAGAATGGGAGGGAATGGAATATTTGATGAGAAATTTACCTGAAGGCATAAGAATATTATAAAGGTTTACTGTATTATTTTCTCATGCTCTGACACATATATGTAAGTATGTTGAATTTTCTGAGTACTGACTAGCCACTTAAAAATACTCGGTACTCAGGTTCAGCTCAAATTTTTACACCTCCTCCAGGGCGAGGACAGTATCTCAGACATGTGGGTACCCATATGGTTTACCATTGACTCATACATCCTTTGTGTTTGTTTCTATAAGATTTTAAGTACGTTGTTCAACGTAAAAATGCCGAGTGCTTCCACTTCAGAAATTCTGTAATATCCTCCAGTCACAGCAGACTAGCGTAAGTCTAATGTAACCACTGCTTGTTGCAGGTGTATCTCATTTCTTTTCTCTCCTAATAGTAACTAAGTAATGATGGAAAAGGCAAAAGCCATTTAACTGACCAAAATCTCTCCATTGCTCAGATTAACAGGTTATCTTTGTGTAAAAGAGCTCTTCAGCCCCAGAAATCAGGATTTATCTATTGGTGCCTATCACCTATGAATCCCTTCCTACTTCAGGAATCTGGAAAGGGAGATGGCTATTAAAAACATGGTTTTCTAGGACCAGAGCAGGATATGTTTTCCACTGTTAATAAAAGTCATGTCAATAACAATGAACAGCAAGTATATTCAAGGAGTGTCCTATGGGAGAGAGAGATGTATTTTTTTCTTCAGCTGCTTTTGCTCTTTTGTTGGTAATTATTATTGTTCAATAACAATGCACTTCCATTGCTATTGATCAAAATATCCCAGTTCTCAGATCTTAACGTACATTATATTTTGATTTGTAAAAGGCTACCTGCATTATATATACTATACTAAGCAGGATTCCTTCTTTTCAATATATCAAATATTATAAATCAACAACAGTTACAAAACTCCCCTCAGGGCTTAAGGTATTTTACTGCCAAGATCCAGCTCCCAGAAGCACAATCAGCCCTTGGTAAGAACCAGTGTCATCTCCTGCTTCATTTTCTCTTCTAATGCCTGTTTTGTGTCTCCACATAATTACAGATGCCTTTAAGATCTATTCAAAGGAACAGGGAAGGGGACAGAAATATACCTCTGCAAGAAATGAATTCCAGGCTGAAGCAGCAGTTTTTGTACCAATGTAAAAATCACCACAAAGTACTGAACCACACTTTGTCAATTTTGGTCTGAATACAAAATCTGTGTGTAGGATGCATAGTAGTATACTGTTCCACAATAACTATAATGTGCATACTAGGTATGTATAATTAATGCAAACAGGCTGCGTATTGTGAATGGCAGTTACCAAGACACAATGAGCAAAGGACAATTTCCCAGAAGAATTTTGTAACGGTATCTTTTGCAAGCAAGCAAATTCATTTTTTTGATTTAAGCCTCATTCAGTACATTTACAGCAGTAATTCACCTACATTAGTCTCGGTTTTATGACTTTCCACTTACCAATACAGCTCTAAAAGAGCAGACTAAGTTCTTCTAGTTGACGCATGGAGAACAAAATTATTCATTAAACTATGAATCATAAAAAAAACCACACAAAACAAGACAGGCTGATGTGCCAATGGCAGGCTGAGCATCCAAGGACAGAGTTAAAGGTCTTCTCTTATCCGTACACAAGTCAACGTGGAGTAGTGCCATAGGCTTTGTCTAGACCAAGATTTAAAAGCGAGCTGTCAACATGTCTTAACTAACACATGTTAAAATAATTCTGTGCTTGTACATGCGCACTTCGACGCATCGTAAGCTGAGCAAAATGTAGCATTGTGGGAAATGAACCTTAATCAAGGCAAGAAGATGTATACTAGATGATGCAAACCAGAATTCTAAAATGCATTAGGCAGAACTCGGTAGCTCAAAGCTTTTTCTGTGTTCAACTTCATCGGCTAGAAAAAGCTATGGAAGAGAAAGTTCAATGAAGTAGTGTTTCAGCCAATCAGCTAGAATCCCCAATTTTATTTACACCAAAGTTAAAACAATAGCACATGCTGTGTTAACTTATCTAAGTAACACTATCCAAAAGAATAACGGGGGGGGGGGGGGGGGGGNGGGGGGGGGGGGGGGGGGGAAACCCCACCCTCAGTCATAGATGTGAATTTAAAGTATACTAAGTCAAGAGAATCAACAAAACTCTTTCCACAGTTTGTTAACTCCTTTAAAAAATTTAAGTATGAGGTATTAAGAACAACGTATCCTCTTTGGCCCAGAAGAGTGAACTACACTCTTTGAAAGCCGAAGGAATTATTTAGAAATACTGAAACATCACACATTAACTATATTTCACTTTCCTGTATTAAAAATCACAACAACCTTGTCTAATGACCTGTGCTCTGTAAGTTTCCTAATAGTAGTACAAAGATGGGGACTACTCACATGACTTAAGGTACTACTCAAGCAGTAATGAATAAAATGTGGTGTACACATAAGAACATAGAGCAGAATTAAATCCAGGTATAATAAAAAACAAAGCTAAAATTATTTGACAGATAAAGGCTTTAGGTTCATGACCATTGTTTTCAGTAATTATTCAACCAATCAAAAAATTCTATGACACATGCAGATGTATATGCACATGTCTCAAAACACTGGCTTTAAAACCAAGAAATATATTACCAGAAGCCAGGCCAGTATATCTTTAAATCTGTGGCTGATTTTTCACCTCTTCCTGATGCAGCTGTATTTACTCATAGACTGCAAGCCCATTAACTAAGCTATCAGTTGTATTTCTAGGATATACCCTTGGAGCAAGATGTTCATTTACAGTTACTCAGGCAGCAGGCGGAAAATTAAAAAGTGGAGGACTTTTTCTAGAAAAGAGTCCTTTTGATGGCACAGGAGTTCCCAAGAAAGGCTAACAAGTTCTTCAGTGCTGACACAGCAAGCAAACAGGTGTAAATAATTCTTCATGTCTGGAAGTGGAAAGGAATGCAATGCCATTCCCTGGGTGGGAAGGCATATTTATTATTTCAATATGGAATTTATTCTGGTTGATGGATGTAGACAAAGAGGAGAAAAATCAATGGAGTCTTGCAGGTATTTGGTTTGAATTATATCGACTTCACTCTAAGCAAGGACAGAAAAGAGAAAAAACCTGGGGCTTGTTTGTTTGGTTTTTAACCTTTTTGAATAACAGGAACAGGTTATTATGAGTTTTACTCATTGAAGTGAACCAATTAACTAGAGGATATCATCAACCAGAATCATGATGGAAAAACATACAGTAAGGCAGCTTCCCTTCTGTAAATAACCTTTACTCATTCAACTTCTATTCATTCATTTTATAACCTGACCTGCAGCCAGTACAAGTTTACAAGCAGGATGGATTAAGGAAAAGCAAAACACCTTCTGTTTCCTAGCCATTGTCCATCACTTTACCTTTTTCTTATAAAGAGTGAAATAATGAAAACTGATAAGGTTTATGAGATTCCCCTTGCAGATTCAGAACAGTAAAAATCTGCTTTTCGTACTGGCTTATAAGTAGCATCATTTTTTCGCTTAGTCTCTGGCCAACAAATATTATGCTTCTTCCAGAGGAACACTGATGCAACTTGTCTCCTTGAGAGCTACTGCAGTGTTCCTTGGAAGACTCAGAAGGTGGGTAGAAAAATGTCAAGGGGAAAACTTTGCCTAAACCTAGGCCAGGCAGTAAAAATCTCCAGGGGAAAATCATGTTTATTAAGTCACTCCTCTTGTTCAGTAAAGGTTAGCAAGCATTTCAATGAATTTCCTCTTGGGTCAAATACAGATGAAAAGGGAGTGGATGTGATATCACCTGACAGGCCTTGATTTTTAGCTGGAAGCTACAGTACTATTTTGGACTATAAGGTTCTGGATCTTGATTTACAATAACAAAACAAGAGCTCCACGTTTATTTTGTCAAGCCAACTAAGAGCAGTTATTCTATTTCCAGAGAACAACAAAAGTTTTTTGTTCAACGTTGCATCGCTATGCACAAATCTAGAGCAGGCTGGTAATGACACCTGCTTAATCACCACGGCTGCCACCGTGGGTACTGCAGAAAACAACTTCAGCTCAAGCTTTAAAATAACCAAAACCTCTACTTATTTTCTTTCAGCCATTCCTGTGAGATGCTCATTGCATTCCTCTTAAGGAAAACAAATCTACTGTATTTACTGAGAGATGCATTCTGCAGATGATCTAGCATCTCATTAAGATGATTTTACCCCATATTTTTCTGGCACACAGGCTCTCACAAACAACATTTTCAATACTCTGCTCTTCAGATCTCATCACAATCCTAAACCAGGTCACCTGGAACGATGGTATGGTACGTAAACAAACAGACCAGACCAAACTTCTCCCTTTCTGAAGCGCCTGATATTTAGAGGCATTTTCCCTGCAAAGTAGAGTTTAAGAACACGTAAACAAATGTTTTAGATGGCCCTTTATCAATAGTTGGTTCCTCAAATCAAGCTCAGGTTGATAATGAGTGACAGCAACTGCCAGTCAAGGGCTGTTCAATGAGTGTTGCAAGACCAAACATCTGATTTCTAGCAGACTGGGGCATGGATTTGCACCTCAGGGGGATGAGGGGTCGAGGCTAGAACAGCTCTGGCACGTGAGCCACCTCTGCACCCCAAGGCAGGGAAGCTCCAGGTCAGGGCTGAGGTCATTCCTGCTGGAGCAGGAGGCAGCAAAACCTATTCTTAGCACTTATTAACTGACATTTGGGAAAACTATAACAGAGACAAGGGAGTTTGTGAATACTTAGCCGCAAGGCCAAGAGCCACGTCATCCTGGTAACTCATATTGCAACTCTAGCTTACCTCATGCTAGTTACTGCATGTGAGCTAAGATGTAGGAAAAAACATTCGTTGTCTGGTGAAGACAAGGCAGCTGAAAATTGGTAAGATGAACTTGCTCTGACATTGGCCCTATTTAATTAATTTTATGAATAAACAGAGAAACCAGCCTAACATTTCAAGGGACATCAAGATAATGCTAACATTGAACTTCTGATCAATCTATAAAAATGCAACCTCTCAACAGTTGGCGTCTTGGAAAAAAAATATGAGGTTTGATATTGCTTTGTTATTTTGCTTTCTAAAACACACCCAAAGTTATTTTAAATGGGCAGCTGTTGTCCCCAAAGGTATTTGTTTTAGCTATCTCACTCTTGCTACTCAGGCAAATCTTCAGGGAGAGGGACAGGAAGAAAAAGATAAAGGAAAAAAACAACTGGAAGCAAAGGAAGCAATAAAATATTGAACCTTCAATCCAGGACTACAGAAGAAAATTGCCAAATATAAAATTTAATAAGTGCCAGACACTGCTGGAATCATCAACATAGGGTAGAATTCAAGTTCAAGTTCTGATACTCTGTTCTCAAATGAAAAATAACAAATTCCTCGGTCTCCACCTGTTGTAAATAGTTGCAAAACACAAACCGTTTTCTTTACACCTATAACTTTTGCTGAGTTCAGTAGTTCAGAAAGTCTCATTATTGCAGCAGATAAGACAGAATGACGACTTGGGGCTTGACATAGTGGAGTGCCTCATTACACACTGTCACAGACATCACGGGATGCACCAGAGATTTCTTCGTCAAGGAGAAATAATGAGCTGTCCTGGGTCTACGGTGTCTTTTATAGCCTCCCAGATGTTTGCATTTATTTATATATTTATTGCACTTAGTTGATACAGGTTGGGAGACGTTTTAAGTAAAGAAAAATAAACCTTTATCAGCCATAAACCTGATAAAGATCAAAATACCAAGATTGCTGGCAGGGCATGGTAATGGAAATAATCTGTTTATTCAGCATTCTGTTTTGATAATATGGGATGCACTCAGATTCCTTTCACAATTCCCTCCTCATTAACATCCTGTCCAGTTCGCCGCAGGCCGTGACGTAGTCTCTGATAATAGTTTTGGCATATGTTTCCTAAGGAAAGGCCCGGCCACCCTTCTGTTGGGCGGATGTCGATTGTGTTAATGCTGAAGATGCATACGCACCACCTCCTGCTGGGTCCAAGCCTCTGCCTTCACATGACCTGTCACTATCACTTAATACCAACCTCCGAAAATCACACACAGATACTACAGATCTCCTCTTGAAATAGGCAAGGCGTCTAGTGTGTGTCTGTGCCTATACGCACACAAGCCAGGCGTGCACACGGCAGAAATGCACTGTAGATCACGGTGAAAAGAAATCACTATCGGCCCCCGGAATGGTAAAGGAAAGGCAAGAAATACCTCAGGGAGAAGTCAAACTCTTTCAGTCCCATCAGCACAGAGCCTCATGTACAGTGGCCAACGTTACACTTGCTTAAGGCTGCTTCTGCCGTTTTGTTTGGGTTGTTTTTTTTGAAGAGACGTGCAGCAGTAGCATGGGTGTCATTTTAACACAAAATTGTGACAAGGTCTTCAGCAGTGGTAAAAGAAAATGAGTTACCAAATGCACAGGATGCATCTACCGGAGTGCTGATCCTCCATAAAAAAAGATAACCACAGACGAACAGCCAAATGTTCCTCTTTGGCCGCTTCTACATCAGTAAATTAAACAGTACCAAGGAGCAATCTCAGGCAGTAGATTTGTAATTAGACAAGTCCTTGGCACAGGTTTACCAGCACTCTCTCCAGCACCACAGAGTTAAAATACAGGGGTAAATTCCATAAGCCAGTTTGGATGTGGCCACCTTCTTCTGAAGAGTGAGAGTCACATAACATGGTCATGGGCCGCCCATATCCTCAGTGCCAGATGATACTCCCAGGCACATTTAACTTCTTACTACAGATACAGCCTTTGTGTTCGCTATCAAAGCAGACCTCTGGTTTAATACAGGTACCAGATCTCTCTCAAACATGGAATAACATCATAGTATCATTATGTCTGACTAGAATGCCACAACTTTTCCTCCCAGGTGAAACAATCTATGTCTTAGCTCCATCATACAGCCCTGTGAGGAATATCCAACTGGACAATCCACTGAAAAACAAGATTTTGCCATAATCAACGCATTCCTTACTCAATATTCTCAAAAGATGAAGTATTAACAGCAAAACTGACCCTGGAAACAACATATAGAGGAATATAAAAGTGTCAAACGCATAATGCCAAGCCTATGTCCTTCTCATTTCAAAATAACTACGGATAGATAAGAATAGACACATACACATGCAACTTAAACACCTTAGCACTCACAACCTCGTAGAAACTTCTAGGTTGTTATTTATGCCCATGTATGGACAGGTAATAGATTTCTGCAGAGCCTAAGATCCCACTGGGGGAAAGAATCCAGGGGATGGAGTTCCCATGATGGGATTGGGATTGCTGGAACCTGCTCACCTGCAGTGCACATTTCCCCTGAGGACACCCAGATGAGGAGAAGCTGGAGATTTACTGTGTGACTGTGTCTCCCATGCTCTGCTGAACCATAAGACACCCCAAACCAGAGACAGAAATTGCAGAAAGTCGACAGAATAGCCTAGACTTCATTTTCTAGAAGTAAGCAAAAGGAGTAAAAAAATGGGCAACTATATATGTTTCAGGATTTCACATTTTTCCAAGTAGAAGAAACCAACAGTACAGTTTCTCACATAAATTCAACTCTAACTACTCTGTGCCTGTGCGCCTGTGAATCCATAACTTTGAATTCTCATTTCCAATAACTACTTGGAAATCTGTTTGCACAGGCCAAAAAAACAGGAGGTCACTTGACTATCTCATTCCCAAATTCTTCCTAAATAGTTGAGTATCTTCACATTCTCTCCTTAAAGCAATAAAACAATTCAGTAAGGCAACAGCTACTACTACATATCCCAATATTGATATCGCTTCCCAATCTACAATCCTAACCTGTGTTTACAATGATTAAGTGTGGCATCAATACTAAACACAGGCAAAGTACAAATTCTCTTTTCTACACTCACCCTCCTTTTTCTCACCTTGCTCTGCACAGGGCAGGTGAATTTGCACCATAAAACTTAATTTTGACCAAGCTAGGGCTAGAACCTGGCACAAAACCTTAGAAAAACAAGCAGGATGGGTATTTCTTCCTAGTACTACCCATCTCAAGATTGCAGGGTGCTGAGGGCTGCTGATTTTGTTTTGTTTTTCCTAAAGTCACATCTCATATAATCCCATGTTCGGCAACACCCTTGTGAACTGTTGACCTTTCTTAAAATGGCCATAGATTATCCCCCAAAGTGATGCCCTTTCCAATGAAAATGGTTGCTCCCTCCTATCTATAATTTAGAGAGGAAATAAGAGAACACAGACAGGAAGGAAAGTATGGGGAGATATAGAAGCAAAAACGAGAAAACTATAAGTAGAGAGTCTATGTATAAATTCTAGACCAAAGCAAAACTCTTTATTTCAAAACATGCCACTCAAAACCACGTGTATTTTCAAGGCCAGTATTCACCTGCTCTTTGCAATACTGGACTGTAAGGGATTATAATTGGGAAATATATTTCAGCTACAATCCAATACATGCCAAGAAGCCAACAAGGTAAAACATTAGAGTGAGTTAGCTGCAAAACATGCTAAAGATCTGGCCTCCTTCCCCCTTCCTGCACGCTGCAACATCTCAAAGGTGGTACAGAAAACCCCACGCAGAAAGCCAGGCATGAGAAACATCACTCCCTGACGTCTGCTTTGGTTAAATCTCCCATCACCAAGCAGACAGGAAACGTTCTCATGCTCACAAAGAGGCAAACAGAAGCCAGAGCTAAAAGTAGACTCTTTTTTATTTTCTTCCACCCCCCACCCTTGCACACTATTACTCTGAAAGAACGGAAGCCATATGGAGATCGGGTTATTATTCAGCTACTTACTGCCTTCAGGTGGCTCCAAATTAAAAAGAAAAATTGTCAGCAGATGTACCCATCTACTCTGTGCTACAACATTATTACATCTACACCCGTCAGCATGCTCTAGACAAAGGTATATCAGCATTGCACTATCCTCCCCCTTTAGGAACTCACAGATCAGTAGTCAAGTTTAAAAAATACATAAATAAAAAAAATCACTCTGGGCTTTTTCACCACAATTTTCTTTTTTTTTTAAGGAATAATCCAAAGGAGTTTCAGATTAATTTTTTTTCTAAACTGCTGCACCTAGCAGTTGTGGCATGGATATCTCCCCAAGAGCTTTGTCATCTCCCATGTCACCTGTCCCTGCTGTAACCACCACAGTACCATCCATGCCTATCTTCTCTTGTCCCCAGGGTCATCAAATGCATTTTCACTTCTGTGGGTCTTAATATCCCACTAATCTTAAAGGAATTTTCTAAGGAATCAGTCACTAAAATGAACAACTGTTTCATATTTTGAAGTTTAATGACATCTAGGCCAGTATCATTTTTTCACACATAAGGCTGTAGGTGAAATTACTGCTCAGGGGAGCAGGTTGTCACTAGCAGTGAATTGCTACCATGAACAAACAGGTACATCCAGTAACCATGCTGAATTGAATAAATCACAGTGCTTAGCACTCACTCTTACTTTGCTTTTTATTTGTGGAGAGCTGGACAAGAGAAAGAGCTGTTGTTTGGAAAAAGTTTTCCTATCAGATACTTGCACAGAAAACCACCACAGACCTCTTCAAATATATTTTTTCTATAAATATTAAATACATGCAATTTAAAAAATATCTCAAAGAAACAAAATAATTGGTGATGCAAACTTGACCAACTGCAGCACTCACTGGTAATTCACACTCACTTTACCACGTGAAAAAAACTATGTAGAAAATGGTGAGTGTAATATTTCAGACTCACGAACTTATTGGTTTACTTAAGTCCTTATAATGTTGCAGGCTGATTGGCAACTACTGGGATTTGCAATAGTAAATTCACATAAAAACAACAGGCAAAATCCATCCAGAACACTAACCTGGGGACTAACTAATCTGGGTGTAAGCATTCCCCTCTTCACTCAAACAAACAGAGAGATTCATCACCAATAACCGATACAACTGAAAACTGGAAGCGTAGCTGAGATTTCAGAAAAAAAAATTTTGCTGTGTTTAGGTTAAATTATTTCACATTTTTAAAATAAAAATCTGTAAAATCGGTTTTTTACCTTCTATTTTTTCTAGCTGTGCCTTAATGGAAACTTCTTTTCATTCTGCCATATAAACAAAATCCTTTTCTTTGTGCTGAAAGAAAGAAAAGTAGTAAAGAATATATCAGATGTTGTTCAGTACACAATATAATCAGAACTATGCTATGGGGAAGAGAAGCTGAAGGTTAAATTTGGGAACGCAGCAGGAGAACCTTTCAGCCTCCTCTGGAATTACTGCTCTTCTATTATTTTTGCAGGTGATCATGAACTTTCCAGAATTTGCTGCTGAACATAAACTAGAGAAGACTTCAGAAAAATGAAACCACTATTTTTAACTACATGAAATCCAACTTAAATACAAAAAAAAAAAAAAAGAAAAAAGAAAATCATGTCAATGTTATTTTCAAGATGGTCTAGCTGTTCTTAGCCATTCAAATCAACTTGTAAATATTCTCCCCTCCAGGCTCCACTATCCAGTCCCCAGTGTTGAAGCATCCTTAAGAAAACCATTTAGTGTCATCGAAGAAGGTCCACGTCCTCCAGAAGTACCCTTATATTAATAATGGCTCTGAATTGCTTCAGAAGGCACGATCCAAGTCAACACACACTTTATACAGTAACACAAGCTTAGTTCATGGCAGTATTACATGAAATTAGACCAGGGCCCAGGAATGCACATATGCACTTGGGCTTCCCCCCGTGTGAATGCTTTCAGATACCTTTATTCTAAAATCCTCTTAGAGGACTTCAACAATTCATTTAAAAGGCTTGCTGAGATTTTCTGGTTTTCAATAGACTTCAATCTCCCTAGTGATTACAATCAGCCCCAAACCCCACAGCAATTCCTGTAGCATTGCTAAATCCCACTCACCAACTGCAAGCTTTTTATTCTAACATCCAGTAAAAAGAACAGGTACCAAGATTTTGTGCCTGGGTTGGAAATTTTCGAGACCATTTTCAAATATATTTCATTGTTAACAAGATTATCTAGATATCTGTATATTGATGTCATTGACTCCGGTTTTTAGGAATATGTTTCTTATATTATATTTTAAACTCATAAAAGTACATTTTTATTGCTATGCTCCTTGTCTATCTTTGGACAATG
The DNA here is from genome assembly GCA_013396935.1 of Baryphthengus martii. NCBI lineage: Eukaryota > Metazoa > Chordata > Aves > Coraciiformes > Momotidae > Baryphthengus > Baryphthengus martii. The sequence continues at coordinate 459,359 of VWZK01004503.1, forward strand.
TTTCCTTTCTAAACAGTCACAGTCATTATAATGAAATTATACTGCAGCATGCCATGCATTTTAGGGACATAGGGGTAACCATTTATTTGTGCACACATTTTTATAGCACGCACTCCCTAAAGTAAGGCTGAAAAAGAAAAGGCAGCATGTTTCAATTCAACAGTGTCATTATTTAATAATGCTCCCTCTGGATGCAAATACAACTTTATGTAGCTATTTTCCACTTTAAATAAAGTGGAAATAAAGTACTGTAGCACTACTACAGTATAAACTGAAATTGCCCTGGTCCTACACTTTTAAGTGAACAGACTGTAGAACAGCTACTGGGTGCAGGAGGTGACTGTGCTGAGGAGCAGGAAGGGTCACCCTGTTGTACTTCTGGATCTGTAAAGTCCTCTAGTACAACTAGAGGTGTTGGAGATAGTTTTATATTCTGTTTGCTACAGTAATGAGGCTGAGAGAACCAGATGTTGCAGAGTCATTGTTGGAGATGGCTTCTCAAGGCCACCTTGTCCACCCAGTGACCAGCGATTCAGTGATCTTGAGCTGGCCTCTTGTAGCCCAAGGTCCTCCCTCCACAAAAATCTCCTGTTGAGGACAGGTTGCTTACCCTACCTTCCTCCCTGCTGCCATACATCCTTTACACCAGGAGATCATATGAGCTGTTTGAATTTCCTGAGGCCAACCAGAGGAGCAGGAGCCATCCAGGAATGGCCTTTCAAAGGAAAGAGGGAAGGGCGGAGGGAGCAGAGACCTGACTGACTAGTCTGTTGTTTCCTCTGGCTGTCAATATGCAATATTCCTATAAATCTCTCGTCTTCAGGGCAAGACAATCATCTGAAGAGCTAAAACTCTATATGCAACACTCAGGTCACAAACAAGGCTGAGATATCCAGATGATATCAGAGGCACAATTACCCACGGAAAAGCAGCAGCCAGAAAGAGGATGACAAGTAACAACAATTTGCTTATATACTAACGGGTGACAAAAAGTCATGTATCTTGAGCAAAATAACACCTCACTTCTTCTAAGAAATTGAACTATAATCTCAGCTGACAAAATAGGAGCTTTAAATTATTATTTTAGTGGGAGGAATATCTTACTGCCAAGCACTGTTTCTGTGCTAAGCCTGCCCAGCGTTCCGGTTGCTCCAGCCAGCTGCTCAGACACGCTCAGGCTGACTCTGTTCAAGCAGTAACAGGGCTGGAAAGGCTCCTGTGGCAAAACCTGTGTGAAGTACAGGTCTGCGTTCATCCCCTCCTGTGGAAGCAACAGAATTAGTTATTGAGCTGTTCCTGGCCTTTGAACCTCCAAGGTTATGATCTGAACACGAATATACCCTGTCGCTGAAGTTCATTGAAGTGCAGATGCTGAAACTCTAAGACTAATTCCCTTCCTTAAAGGGAATGAACCCCCCCTCAATGGCACCTGGTGAACATTAAAGTCAGCTTTGGTTTCAAAGTCAGAAGCCCTTGGGAAAAACAGAGGTCACATTTGTCAGGTCACTCTTTGCTCTCCAAACATTGCTTTCCTCCTTTCTTTCTTTATGTTTTCATTAACACTATCAAGCCTGACAGATTTTTATTTTTTTTTTGGTTCCTCCCCTTCTCTCCCTGCCCCCTCCAACTTCATTTCTCCCACCATCTGCACCAGCCTGTTCCACCCTCACTGTGTGAAAACCTGATTAGGAGAGCAAGCTCATTTGTCTGATAAAGTAGCAAAACTGAGCTGATAAAGCCAAGCCTGCTGTGACCCACCCCTATGACCATCACAGGGTTATTCTCTGCACTTCAGCAGGTCAGCAACCACGTAAAATAATCCAACCACTTGGAAAGCAGTTCCTACACCTTAAAGCAGGGCCACCACTACCCACGTGGCTCAAGTGTGTGAAACAAGCAGGGACCAACTTCTCTAGGAAAGGCAAAACACAGAACACTGAAGCATCTGATCTAGGAGGTGTTTTTCAAGAGAGGCTATTGACAGAAAAGAAAAACAAAGGGATGGGGTGTGGGAAGAGGGTACTTCTCCCTACATGAAGATTCTTCTCAACTGACTGATTGGTTGGTACTGATTTTACATTCCAAAGCAGAAAGACTCAGGATGCTTTTTGCAGAAGTCACATCAACAAAAAGTTATGTAACATCACCGAAGACGGTCTCGTTACCTGTGTAAACTAAAACTCATGGCAACATTCAATTATATACTTGCTAAGTCAAAAATTTTCATTACCAAACAAAATAATGTTTCAAAACTGGAAATACCTTGTAAGAGTCAGACTTGCTCTTCTGTATGGAAGAACTATGCACAGCACAATTGAAGTCACCTCCTTTCCTGGGTCTAGGCACTGATCTGTATTATTATCTGTAGGTGAAATGGAACAACAAGAACAGCGTTGGCATGGTAACTTGAGGGGTATTTGTTCCAACTAGACCCCTACCTTGTAATTTTTACATTTTTGTGAATACACCGAAACAGGAAGGTTTCAATATTTTAAAAGGTGAAAAACGGTTTAATTTTTCTTAGGATGCCTAGAATGATTAACACCACTCTTTCTCAAAATCTTCCTTTTTATTGCCTACACGGACAGATAAAATAACTGGATAAGCCATTTAATTTAAAAGTTAAATTCTCCAAGCTTCTCATAATCAAGGCCTGGAGTGCAATTAGAAGGACAGTACACATAGAATCATAGAAAGGCTTAGTTTGGAAGTGACCTCAGAGATCATCTAATGGCCAGCAGGAGTAGGGATGTAATTCTCCCCCTGTACTCGGCACTGGTGAGGCCTCACCTCGAGTACTGGGTGCAGTTCTGGGCCCCTCACTTCAAGAGGGATATTGAGGTGCTGGAACAGGTCCAGAGGAGAGCAACAAGACTAGTGAAAGGACTGGAGGGAAAGTCTTTTAAAGAGAGGCTAAGGGAACTGGGGTTGTTCAGCCTGGAGAAGAGGAGACGCAGGGGAGACCCTCATCACTCTCTACAATGACCTGAAGGGAAGCTGTAGACAGGTGGGGGTCAGGCTCTACTCCCAGGCTACTAGTGACAGGACAAGAGGGCATGGACTGAAACTGCGACAGGGGAGGTTTAGGTTGGATGTTAGGAAGCACTTCCTCACAGAAAGGGTCATTAGACACTGGAATGGACTGCCCAGGGAGGTGGTGGAGTCACTATCTCTGGAGGTGTTTAAGGAAAGATTAGACGTGGCACTTAGTGACATGGTCTAGCTAGGTGTTGTCGTGTTGGGTCATAGGCTGGACTTGATGATCTCAGAGGTCTATTCCAGCCTCAACAATTCTGTGATTCTGTAATCCAACCTCCCGGCCATGGGCAGGGACACCTCTTAACTAGACCAGGTTGCTCAGGTCCTCATCCAACCTGGCCTTGAACACCTCCAGGGAGAGAGCATCCACAGCTTCCCTGGGCAATCTATTCCAGAGTCTCACCACCTTTGTACGGAAGAACTTCCCAAGATCCAGTCTAAACCTATTCTCCTTCCGCTTAAAAATGTTTCCCCTCATCCTACCACTAGACAATCTTGTGAAGAGTCCCTCTCCAGCCTTCCTNACTAGTGAAAGGACTGGAGGGAAAGTCTTTTAAAGAGAGGCTAAGGGAACTGGGGTTGTTCAGCCTGGAGAAGAGGAGACGCAGGGGAGACCCTCATCACTCTCTACAATGACCTGAAGGGAAGCTGTAGACAGGTGGGGGTCAGGCTCTACTCCCAGGCTACTAGTGACAGGACAAGAGGGCATGGACTGAAACTGCGACAGGGGAGGTTTAGGTTGGATGTTAGGAAGCACTTCCTCACAGAAAGGGTCATTAGACACTGGAATGGACTGCCCAGGGAGGTGGTGGAGTCACTATCTCTGGAGGTGTTTAAGGAAAGATTAGACGTGGCACTTAGTGACATGGTCTAGCTAGGTGTTGTCGTGTTGGGTCATAGGCTGGACTTGATGATCTCAGAGGTCTATTCCAGCCTCAACAATTCTGTGATTCTGTAATCCAACCTCCCGGCCATGGGCAGGGACACCTCTTAACTAGACCAGGTTGCTCAGGTCCTCATCCAACCTGGCCTTGAACACCTCCAGGGAGAGAGCATCCACAGCTTCCCTGGGCAATCTATTCCAGAGTCTCACCACCTTTGTACGGAAGAACTTCCCAAGATCCAGTCTAAACCTATTCTCCTTCCGCTTAAAAATGTTTCCCCTCATCCTACCACTAGACAATCTTGTGAAGAGTCCCTCTCCAGCCTTCCTGTAGGTTCCCTTCAGGTATTAGAAGGCAGCTATAAGGTCTCCCTGGAGTCTTCTCTTCTCCAGGCTGAACAATCCCAGCTCCTTCAGTCTACCCTCATAGAAGAGGTGCTCCAGCCCCTCATCATCTTTGTGGCCTCCTCTGGACTCACTCTAACAGATCTATGTCCCTTTTATGGTGGGGACATCAGGACTGGATGCAATATTCAAGGTGGGGTCTCACAAGAGCAAAGTAAAGGGAGAATCACCTCTCAATCTGCTGGCCACGCTCCTCTTGATGCTTTTGATGCTTCACCCCAAAACATCTCCAAGAGGAAAGATGAGTATTGGTGGTTTGAGTGGTGGAGCTGTATGTTTTGCATCCATTTATTTCGGGAGGTAGACCTGCTGTACACAGAATACCCACTGGTGACTGCCTCGTGACAATGTTACGGTCATCTGATGTCACCGTGAGCTCACACCTGCTCCAACGGCACACAGAGAAGAGGGTTTTCCCGATTGATGTGTGCAACTGATTCCTGGGGCTGCGTGGGTGAAGGATGTGGGCTGGCCCCGGCAGCACATTGACTTCAACTTCCCCCTGACATTGCACAAGGAGAAGACAAACCGAGACTCATATCTGCCCACTCACACAGACAAACCAGCAGTTATATAAATACCTGACCTTAAAAATCAGGACACAAGCAAAGAGAGGGAAATGTCTCTCCCTTTTTCTTTCTCTTCCCTTTCTCACCAGTACAACAAATAAGTTGTGCATGAAAACACCGGCATAAAAGCAGAGGGCTGGCTTTACCTGTGGTGCAGCTCTGCTGACTCAAACCAAGTTATACACACAAATAAGTTTGGCCTTCACCATGTTTGCTACCATGCTCCAATTACCATCCTCCTAGAAATTCCCTCAGATATTTCATTTAACTCCAACAAGAAAGAAGGGGGCGGGGGGGGAAGAGAGAAAAATTGCACTTCTGTCTGTCTGAAAAGTACAATTTTGGTTATTTGGCTTAAAAAAGTATTTGGAAAGTACAGCAGGATTGACTTCTCAAGTCTACAAAAACAACCACTTATACCACATATGCTCACCCATCTCCTGAGAGGAAATTCGCTGCTCAGAAACCTGATATTCCACATGCTCTAATTAAGGAAAAAGGAAATAGCTTTCACAGTCTCTTGTGCAAGGGCCAATGAACGTAAGTCAAACATTCACCTAAAACCATGAAAACACTTAGAAAAGAAGTAAAACAAATATTATGCTAATTTCCCAGATGCGTATCCAGTAATGTTTCTGATATGAAGGGCAGTGGGTAGGAGAGAGGAAAATAATTTAGTGATGTGGGAGGGAGATGTATCTTTATAGTCCATCCTCAACCCATTTCATGCATTTTTGATGGAGGGATTTGCTCTGAGCTGCTTTAGCAGGGCTACCAGGCTGGAACAAAAAGGCCAGTGCCACATCTCAAACAGGAATTCTCTGAAAAGCATTATGGTTCTCTGGTCACACTCATTTCTGTGGCATCTATGAAATGCTAAATTTACCTAAACAAGAGTCAAGGGATACAGAGCCCAAGGAAGTCTTCAGCCCTCTGCTGAAGTTTCTAGAAGAAAGTATTCCTCCTGCAAGCATTTAGGAAACTCCAGGATTTTCTTTCACATTGAAACACTTTCTGTCCATGGCTCAACATGTTATTCCACCTGCTTCCAACCACTTTAGTGCCAGTGATTATCGATTACATTTGTACTAAAGGAGGAAACAAAAAAAGTACAAGCCAAAAGCAACGCTTCCATACAGTTTTCCAGTTCCACTCAGCATCGCAGGTATCTGCCCAAGTCTGGCTCCTCTGAGCTCAGCAACAGCACGGAAAGGAAGCAGGTGAGCCCAGCAAGCAGTTCTGAGATCAGAGATTGCAATCAAGGGTTGTTCACCAAACAAGACAGTTCTGAGGTTTTTTTCCCCAAATCTAGAGACTAAGAGCATGCTGAAGTTGCTCAGTGGAAATGAACTTTTTTTTATTAGAGCCAGCAAAACTGAAAAGGAGACATGATGGGAAAAGCATTGCAAGTCTAGAGGTAAGACCTGACCACTGCCACTCTTGAAGAAGAAATGCCCACATCTTACGCACCTTCTGCAGAAGAGACAGCTGCAGCGACAGTAATTGAGATGCAATGGTAAGAATAAGAAATGTAACTCTTCTTATCTACTCACTTCTACCAATGTCAGTTAAGCATAAGACACTGTTCTTTAGATGTGGATGCTACACAAGATCTAGCCTCTTCCATCTTGCCTTTTGCAAAACACGACACATCTTCAAAAATAGAAAGCAACTGCTGGTTTCCTTTTCAAATGTGTTTTAGTTGTTGATCGGTTACTGAGAAAGTACTAAACAATTCTGCTGAAATAAAGACTTTACTGCTATGGGCTATGCTGCACATCAGGACAAAGCAAAGAGCTCTAACTCTTTACAGGTTGCTTCTGAGCAACACCATCAGAGAAATTATAATATTTTTGCACTTTTCTGCATCTTGCACTGTTCACAGAAAAACAGTAATTATCAATCAATAATCATTATTAACAGTGATAAAACTCAATTCTTATATAGCACCGTTTTATCTTCAGAACTCAAGACTCTCCATCTCCATTTCACAAATATAAGACCTCAGGTTAACGCTGAGATGCAGCTACCTTCTTAAAGGCCACACAACTTGCCACTGATAGACCCTGGGACACAGCTCAGGCTCTGTAGTCCTACCATCTGGTAGGACTAGGTAACCTTTTTTTATTCCCCTTCTTTTAATTTCCACCTATGTCTCCATGGATTTTGATCTGCCTCATTCAGCATTTAGCACAGCGCTGCTTCAAATCCCAGGCTTTCCAGAAACAATTTTTTTCTGGAACTACCCCACTTCCTGCAAGATTGAGCAACTTCATCTACAAAAACACTCACAACACTAATTTCTCAGTCTTCCCCTGCCACTCCAAGTACTATTAGAGTCCATATTTGGGAAAACAAGATACTGGCCTGTATTTTCCTAGCAGGGTAAAAATGCTACCTGCTATTGCAGCTCCTCCTCTTGTTCAGACTGCAATGACATTGCTTTGAGTATTAAAACCTCCAGTAATGCCATGATAGCAACTACAAAACTAGGATTTTCTAAATCATTTGTATTTGTTGTGTATCCATTCTCCCTCTTAGAGAGCAGCACCTCTCACCCTCACCCAATCCACCCAATGCAGCCTTAGCACCTACTATACCCAGTAAATCGGGAAAAAAAAAATCCAAGTAAAGTTACACATTTCAGGAAGAAAAAAAGACCACAGCGATCGCTCAGTAGCAGATGGTCTCAGGAGAAATGTCATAGCCACCTTGTCCTCCTGACACCTCCATTTCCTCTTGAATACCTGGCGCTGCCAGAACTCCCTTTGAGAGAGTGGAGAATTCCCTGCCAGCCACAGCTGGAAAAAAATGAAGGCCACCAGTTCAACACAGCTGGATGGATTATCAGAATGTTGTAACTAATTGAAATACCTTCAGCTATCAGCTGCACATCTGTTCACTCCAGAGGTACCTCTGCAATTGGAAAAGTTGTACCTGCCTGTACCAGTAAGAAGCAGCATCCCCTACCCTCACAAAAAAAAGTTTGTAATTTGCAGCGTGAGCTCCATAGCAAGGTTTTCATATCACATGACACGTCACAGTGCCTTCCTCTTGTCCTTACAAAGTCTTCCACGCCAGATAGCAACTCTTAAACTTTGAGGCCTCAATAGTTTTGCACTACCCAGTGTAGGATGATTAAGTGGATGTAGTAAGCGCTCCCCACCAGCATAACCACCCATACACAACTTCTTCCTAAGCCAGATACATTACCTCACATGAAAAATTGTCATCAAGCTGGAGAGAAGCAAACACTGTGGTGTTTTACCTTGCGGCTAACAGCAGAAGGGTTCTCTGTAGTCAGCAAAGGGTCTGGGAAGCAGATCTTTTAAAACTCCTCTGCCTGTTGAGTTTGCTGAACTTCCATTTTTGAGATGAAATGCAAAAGCAGTTTCCTCATCTATTCCTCTACTAAAAAAAAGATCAATCAAGTTCCCGAGTAACTGCAATACCTAGTAGTTTGGAAGCACTCCTCTAAAGTTTCATTGTGCGTTTTCTGACAATTAACACGAGAAATCACTTCTGAGCTTTTTCAGACTCAGAAACAAGTATCAGCCATTCAGACACGGATCTGCAATTCCTGGCGGCAGGACAATAAGCACCATGTCACTGTCTTGCTAAGCAAAAGCCAAACTGAAGGGATAAAATAATTAGCTTAAATCAAGCACATAGTCAGATTCTAGCTCAGCTTCCTGTTCATGTCCCCACACACTCTCAACACAGAAGAAATCTCATCTCTTAAGTAAATAAACACATAAAGCCATCAACCAAGTTAGAAACTCCATGGAGGTGACTGTTTATGATCTCAACACTTTTCTTTTTTTTTTTTTTTTTGGATGAATTTCCTTTCTAAACTGAGTTCAATTCACCTGAGAAATTTAAGCAGAGAGTATCTTGAACTCACAGGGGAAAAGTTGCTCAGTCATGACTACACTTCCTTTTCAGTCTGGTTTTAATTTCACTTAAAGCATTTTAGCAATTTCTTTTAAAGCAAACACAGAAACCAGGTAAGAGTGGATGAAACAGTATTAAATGGGATCTAACTCAAAACTAGCAAATGTAAACGCATTTTAAAGAATAAAGAAAATAAAACTCTCCTGTCTTTGGCTAAATGCAAATGTATGAAGAGTTAAAGTTACAACCACAAACTATCACTTTTTTCGTTTTTGTTTTTTTTTTCCTCAAAAGGCAAAAGCTTGTAATTAACCCTCAGGCAAATCATCAACCTCCAGATTGCTCAGTTTTCTGTCCTTGAGATATTTATGGCAAAAAAAAAAAAGCCCTGTGAGGCCGCACGATGCAGAAACGCCCAAGTGCAGGTGCGTCTGTGGATATTTGTCTATTTTCTTTCAACATTTCCACCCTGTCGCTGCTTATCTAGACTGCCCTCTCCTTTCCACATTAATCTCTGTTTATTCTTCTGTTTGGCAGCTGAAGAGGGAAGAACACTCACTTTTGTTTACAGTGAGTCGTTCCTCTGGACCACTGTGGGTAGCTGTGCTTTGACTCAACTAATTTCAGGAAAGTCAGCACTAAGAAGAAATGTGCAACTTCCCAGCCAGGTTGCTCTGGAAGGAAATGAGCTGTGCTCTGTAGGGAAAAGGAAATTGCTTTGGAAGTCTAGACCGAGCCCTTCCTTTTCCATCCCTCCTCCTGTCTCCCCCTTGAATATAATTTAAGACAAAACAAAAGGAAGGTGAAGAATAAGAAGGAATCATTGGGCAGAGTTTCCACCTCTTTGTATAATAAAAACACGACTGGACGTGGATTTAAACGCTGGCAAAACATCAGCCAGAGGAAAGGGAGGAGATACAGAAGCGCCTAAGAGACAAGGACGTTGGCAGCATCTGGTGTAGCAAAATGGGAATCAGGAATGCAGTGAAAGGCAACATACTGTGGGCAGCCGCTCTGATCCTCCTTCATCAGCTTGGATTTGTCTTTAAAATGCAGGAAGCAAGGCAGCTGTGGAGCTAGCTACCTAGAACTGTGCCACCAAAAGGGAAAATCCTGCAAGGTATTTAGTAAGCTTGCTCTGTTTTGGGATTACCCCCAAACTGAAGACACAGTAAGAAAAGCAGCCGTGAAACAGGATTGGAAGCGCAGAGAAGCTTGAAACAACCAACTGAACTCGGGTGAATTTTAAAAGAAGGCCTGGAGAGTCACTATGAACTAAGATGGAGGAGAGACAGGGCAGAGAGATTAACCAGTATGGCCTGAATTTGTCAGGGAAACCCAGAAATAAAGATAATGAAACAAAAAAAAAAAAAATAGAAGGAGAAACATATATAAAAAGAAAATCAAGAAACCACCAGATAGCTTAGTCCTACTTGATTCAGCCAGATAATACAAGAGCAAGCTAAGAGACTTTTCTGACTCAAGGAGCAGAAGAGTGAGCAATGGAATGGATTGAGCAGTTGCTGGGTATTGAGGAACAATGACCAAGGGGCGGGGGGAAATCAGACTTGAAATTTCAAAATATTAAAAATGACAGAGGAATCTTTAAATCAAATCAGTAGGAGGAGCACCAAGAGAAGAACTCCGAAGAAAGCAAGAATACACACGTGGGGGAGGCTATTTGAACTGCAGTGTGAACAGGCATTGAGTCTCACTAATTTGCTTTATTTCCAGCACAAATTAAAGGGTACTTTGTTTGGTTTTGTTGAGGAGCAACAAAAGAGAAAAGAATGTAAAGCAACTTGTCATAAACTGGTTCTTTGTGCCCACCTTGGGAATTCTGCATCTTCTGTGTACTCTTAATTCCTCCTGCAGAAAGCATCGCTGCAGTTTATATGACCTTTTCCCCCCACCCATCTAGGAAAAGGAGAGCAGAGTGACATCAAGAGAGCAGCAGGGCTGCAAGATCACAACTTTCTATTACTCGGAGGCAGAGCTCGGGCAGTGCCCTTGTTCTGTCTTCTCACAGAGATTCAAAAATCAATACAGACGGTACCGCTCTCAGCACCTCCTGTCCCACTCCCTAAGAAAAAAAAAAAAAAATCAAAGGGAAGACTTTGAACCAGCCTTTAGCCCCTGCTGCCAAATATTTCCATGTGGAGCAGGGGAGAGGAAAGGGAAGGAACTATTGGAACAAGGCATGAGTTTAAGAGCTGACAGGGAGGAGCGCTGCAAACGGCGGCTAAAGTCACACTGCTCGTATCCTGAGCTCATACTGGACTATGGTGTGTGCCAGAGCTTAATGGTAGGTTTAGTATTTGTCTTATGTTCCAGTCAAAAATAAATAAATAAATAAAAAGGAAAGAAGAGAAAAAAGGGTTTGATTTGGTTTCTGACCAAGGGCAGGAAAGTTCTACTCCTTAAGGAAAATTCTCAGGAGTGGGAATGAATATGAGGATTGTATGTTTGAATCATCCTGTTAAAAGTCCTAAATCCCACAGCATGTGGGGCTCAGCTAATGTTTTCGGCTAGAAACTTTTTTTTTTTAATTCTATTCACTTCAAAAAAGAAAGGAAAAAAAAAAAAAAAGTGGTTTAGATCTCCTCCCTTTCTAAATCAGTTGGACCCAGAAAGACTAGTTTTGTTTTTAAACAAAGTTAGCAAATTGCCCTTCAGCTGGTCAGTTCCAGTAATCACCATCAGAGTAATGACAGTCACTCACTCACTTTCCCCTCTGCCAGACCAAAAATAACCATTCAGCTAAATCCTTCCCTGAAGTGTTTGTTTTGGCTAAAGTGAGAGTAGTTAGGTTGCAGACACATCTCTCTCATAGTTGGAAAATGTATACCTCTATACATAACATCATTTCAATATCCCCTCTCTATGTATATTCAGAGATACTACTTGACATATTACAGGTCCTAGAGAATATATCTTCAAAAGCACTATAAGCATCTCCTCTCTTTCTCCTTAGGCACAGAAGGAAAAGCAGGAATGTCACCAGGTTCTGCCTGTCAATCACAGCCTTTGTGCTATTTACAGGATGCTTGAAATGCACTGCAGGAAAAATACCCATTTCTCTAGCAATTATCAAAACTTCTGCTGATTATCGGGATTAATAAACCAATATAAAGGGCCTTTTATATTTATTTGAGCCAGACACAAAGTTTCATGCACCTAAAAAAAGGCATAAAATGATAATAATATATAGGTCCTCCTCCCCTCTACTCTGCTCTAGTGAGGCCACATCTGGAGTATTGTGTCCAGTTTTGGGCTCCCCAGTTCAAGAGGGACAGGGATCTACTGGAAAGACTCCAATGGAGGCTATAAGGATGATGAAAGTATTGGAACATCTCTCTGATGAGGAAAGGTTGAGAGCCCTGGGGCTTTTTAGTCTGGAGAAGAGAAGCCTGAGAGGGGATCTTAACAATGTCTATAAATATCTGACGGGTGGGTGTCAAGTAGAAGGGATCAGTCTCTTTTCTCTGATGCCCTGGGATAGGACGAGGGGCAACAGGCACAAACTAGAACACAGGAGGTTCCACCTCAACAGGAGGAAAAATTTCTTTCCTGTGAGGGTGATGGAGCCTGGAACAGGCTGCCCAGAGAGGTTGTGGAGTCTCCTTCTCTGGAGATTTTCCAAACCCACCCAGATCTGTTCCTGCATGGCCTGCCCCGGGTGATCCTGACTCTCGCAGAGGGGTTGGACTCAATGATCTCCAGAGGTCCCTTCCAACCCCTAACATTTTATGATTCCATTATTCTATGATTTTCCAGATACTAAGTCAAAACACTCTTAGTTAACTAACTGGGAAACACCAAACATCTGCCACAACATTATTCTGTGTACTTACAGCACAGAGAGCCTGAAGTACAGAGGTAGGAGGAAGCTTGTTCTGTGCAGTCCTTCCACGGCACCCCCATCGCCAGGACACTGAGGATGTTACTGCAAGCGAGGACCATACAGCAATATTTGCCTTGATAGTTGGTAAAGAGTGATCCATCTGCATCTCCTAGCAGAATAAAGATGTCCTGTAAGAAATTTGAACAATAATTATTCAGGACCACTAAAAACACGTATTTCACACCACTATAGCAACTCATGTCCCATCCCAGTCCTTCCAGTCTTGGACAATCACACTTAACACGTCAGTTGCATCCCAGGCAGCATAAACCATCATTTTGTTTTCAAGACTGGAAAGGCTGAGAGCAGGAGAATAACGTGGAGTTCAGAGATGCAAAAAAAAATTATTTCAGAACTTGTGAAAAAAATTATCTGAACAAGTCTACTGAAACAAGAACGTTAACTAAAAGGAGCAGATGAAAACAAACTTTCTGCCTCTGATCACTCAGCATGAAACAGTGGAAGGAAACGACAATGAGTCATCTCAACACGGAATGGAGCAAAATCTGAAGGAGTACTGGATACAAAGCCCAGGAGATAAAGGCCAGGGTGAACTACTGATGTATCCCAATGAAGTCACAACCAAAGAGAATTGATCTTTAATCCCCTTGACTCCAACATGTAACACATTTCTTGAATGACATAGTTTTAAGTTCGCTTTAAAAATGTAAAAGGAGACTAAACATTTTCATTTGCTACCATTCCTAGTCTAAAAACGGAGCACAAGGCCATGGAATTTTAATATAAATGAGTCAATATTGTAGTTGTTGTTGCACCTGTATCACTGCGTTTGTGTAGGCACATAGGTATTTGTACATACATAGTATAAGCCCAGTCATTATATTTAAGGTTTGTTTCAAACCTGAGAAAGGTCTTGTGCTTCTAAAAGATCTATTTCTCCATTAGTTCATCTAAACCAAGACATTTATTCCCTGATCCTTATAGCATTACACACACACTCTATATACCTACAACACATACTTATTCCCCCTTCCTTTTTGTAATTGTTTGACCTACATCAATGAGTGAAAAAAAATTACATACTAGTGACTAATAAAGCACCCATACTTAGAAAAAAAAAAATTGAGTAAGGTGTTTTTCTTACTAAGCTGTACTTTTAAAAATATATATATTTCCCTATAAACAAAAGGGCATTATTTATGTTTTGTACATAGGCAAAGGATAAAACCTTCACACTGCACGTCTTTACAGCCCCATAATTTACACTCTAATGTCATAAACCAGCAATAAAATATTTTAGAGATAGCCATAAAACTGTGATTCAAGTTCAATCTTTTCAAAAGCTCTGCTTCAACTCAGCTGTTATATCCTGGGCAGGATTATTTATATTTGGATCAGCAGCAAAGATCACATTTGATCCAAACTTGGCCAGTTTGCCTATTTTCTGAGGTCATCTTCCAGCTTAGGCTCATGCCTGTGTCTGGGAGGTGGGGCTGGACATTTTGCTGCAAATCTAAAGACATTTGCATCATTGAACCCAAAACATTTCAGCTGAAATACATGGAAATTTGGGACACAGTAAAAAAATGCAGAGTTCTCACTAAGCTTTCATGTGAATCTCTGGTAGGCTCTAACAGATGATCTTAAAGGTCTTTTGATGATCTTAAACATCTTTTCCAACCTAGGTAATTCTGAGAATGTGGATTTGGGGGGCCGGTCTTGCAGCAGAGTTTGCCCCACTTTGCCTGCACCACTGGCAGGTTCAAGCATTACACCAACTAAAATCAAAATTTCCCCAACGTATCCAAAACTTGGTAACCTGTGAAGCCTCAGACCCTTACCCCTGAGCAGACTGAATGAATCTGAGAGTGGAAACTGGAGACAGGCCCCTTGGATCTGATTCCTTCCTGACCATTTGGGCTACCAGAGGCCACTGTCCTCAGGACCAGTGGTCTCCAGGGTAGCTGGAGCCAGTCCCATGGGGAGGGGTGATATCCTTGGGGTGGCATTAAGAAAACGGTGTCCAGCAGGTCTAGGGAGGTTCTCCTCCCCCTCTACTCTGCCCTGGTGAGACCACACCTGCAATACTGGATCCAGCTTGGGGCTCCCCAATTCAAGAGAGACAGGGAAATACTGGAGAGAGTCCAATGGAGGCTACAAGGATGATGAAGGGAGTTGAACATCTCTCCTACGAGGAAAGGCTGAGAGCCCTGGGTCTTTTTAGTCTGGAGAAGAGAAGCCTGAGAGGGGATCTTATTAATGTCTATAAATATCTGAGGGGTGGGGGTCAAGTGGAAGGGGCCAGGCTCTTTCCAGTGGTGCCCAGAAACAGGACAAGGAATAATGGGTATAAGCTGGAACCCAGGAGGTTCCACCTCAACAGGAGGAGAAACTTCTTTGCTGTGAGGGTGATGGAGCCTGGAACAGGCTGCGGAGTCTCCTTCTCTGGAGACTTTCCAACCCCACCTGGATCTGTTCCTGTGTGGTCTGCCCTGGGTGATCCTGCTCTGGAAGGGGGGTTGGACTCAAATCTCCAGAGGTCCCTTCCAACTCCTATCATTCTAGGATTCTATGATCCCAATGTCTCGACAGGAGGTGCTGTGCCCACCTTGCTGGCTGTGATTGAATTCTAGCTACTCCTAGGCAGTCTCTATACAGGGAATGTGTTTGATTTGGCTAGCTGATTTTAAGTTTCAGGTCCAAATAATAAATTAAAATCAAAATACCACCCCAGTCCAATTCAGACTGAAAACAAAAGCTGAAAACCTCCAAGCAAGGTGCCACACACATCAGAAAACTTATTTCAAAGTGTTCTCTAACAGAACAAAGAAAGAGGACAACTGAAACAGTCCATGTTCAAAGCATGTTTCATCTATTAATCATTGACAACACACTGAATTTAAAAATTATTTGGGGCTTGAGTCTACCCTCCTTGCAGTCAGCTGGAGCTTTGCGCCATATCAGTGGGAATAGAAGATCAGACATTGCAGAAGATGAAACAGACAATTCAATATAATAATACAGAAAACGCTACATTTATATCTCCTAGTAAGGCCTAGTAACAACACAGTTCTTACATTTATAAATAACACAATCAGTGAAACAATAGCTTTGATTCTGTTGTTAACCCTCTGAACCGCAAAGATATTTTCCTAATAAACAACAAAATGCCTTATCAGTAAGGTGGTACAATAAATAAGCAGATACTATACACCAGAAAACAAGTGTGGGAAAGTGGCACACAATGATACATGAAATACTAAGGCAGAAACATGGACTGTGGTTCTCCTAACACTCACTTCTTTACTTCACCATAGGAAGCAGGCTACAAAATACCACCTAGTACGGTAAGCAACATTACAATCAGGAGAAGTGTAACAACTCTATTACTCTTATTGCTTCTTTTTACAAACTAATTTTAGCAAATATTTAATTTTAGGGTGTTTATCTTGCTTTCTTGTTGTGTTTTTTAAAACTCCATTTCCAGAAAACTAGGCTTGTGTAATGTCTTTTCATTCATTTATTTGCTTAAAGGTTACAAAAAATGTAAACAGTCTGCTAGAATTTGACTAGACAAGCATCAATGATGACCGGGCAATGGATTTGAGAAGGCTTTCCTGAATTCATCACCATAATGTGGTTTAGTTTTGTTTTTCCACTGGTAGGTCATACTCAGATTGGAAATCAGCAAAGTCAGTATTTCAGGATACTCAAGATTCCTGGAAACCTCTAAGAACCGTAACACGTCAGGCCCTGATTTGGGCACTTCGCTGTTTCTCCTCCAGCACAAGACCTCACATCTTTACGACACAAAGCTTTAATCGAGCATTGCACTTTGAACATGGATTGAAGCACTTTGCTGAAGCAGGAAGGATCTGAATCTTTTTTTAAAACAGCATTTTTAATTGACTGCAAAGATGTTATATCCTCCTAATGAGCCCTGCCTGCTGGTGAGCAGCTCTGGGAGCACACAGCAACCAGTTGGTCTCTGCAGCAGGGCACCTGGACCACTCATGGGGTAACCCCACCACCATCACCCCCAATCCTGCAGCACAGGTTGCTGCTTGCTCTCAATGTACTAGCTCCTGTGCATAGCTGGCCACTAGATACAATAATTTAAAAAAAAAAAAACAAAACCAAACCCACCACCTCTCCATTTTAGAGTCATCTATAAAATGATACTGAAGTGATTTACTTAAATAAGTTTTACGGTGGCAGAACACACAAGGTAATAAAACGTCTTTTACAAGCTGGTTAAAGAGCGATTTGATAACTGCAGAGGGGTTGCTGGTGAGAATATTCTAATGCAGCAAGAGTTCACATAATAAAAAGAGATAAAAAAATGAAAATATATGATTGTTTCTTTCATGTTGTTTCATCTTTTGGAGCCGCATGGAATTGCAGGCAGGGCTTGCCTCAGGCTTTCTGCAGAAGCTGATACCAAGGATGTGGAGTTTAGGTCCAAACCAAACAAAGAAAGGTTTTGAAAAATGTAGATCTATTTGAGGCTGAGTAAGTAAATAACTTATCAAAGCCCCATCTTTGCTGGAAAATGAATGTTATGATTAGGGAAATACGTTTCCAAAACAGTCATCTTAGTATCTTCAGAAATCTAATTTTGAAAAGCTGAAAAGATCACACTTGGCCAGGTATGTGCAAATCATTCCACTTCAAATAAGTTAAACCCACTACAGAAGCCCTGAATTCATCCTAAGTGTTCAATTATCCATTTTTTGCATGTAAATATTACTGTGCAACATTACACATCATTCTGAGAAGCTCAACTGTCTGCTAAAGGGAAGATTGGTTTGTAGTGTCAAGTAAAGACTGTGGTGGTGTTTGTCAAGGCAGCATTTGCTATTCCTAGGCTGTGATTGAG
This sequence comes from Baryphthengus martii, assembly GCA_013396935.1. Taxonomy (NCBI): domain Eukaryota; kingdom Metazoa; phylum Chordata; class Aves; order Coraciiformes; family Momotidae; genus Baryphthengus; species Baryphthengus martii. The sequence continues at coordinate 476,893 of VWZK01004503.1, forward strand.
CAAAATCCTTCTCTTATCATAGACTACTGTATTACAGTACCTTAAAGTAAAAAAAAAAAAAAAAAAAAAAAAAAAAATTTTGGTTTAACCCACTTAAAAAAAAAAAAAAAAAAAAAAAAAAAAATCAATCTACTTACGCTCCTCTCCTCAAACAAAAAGCCAAATCAGAGGAATTTAAGCAAACCTCCATATGATTTCCCAAAAACTCTTCATATCACTTTCTCAGGTCAGATTTCTACTGTGTAGACTCTCTGCGCTCTCTTGCCATATACTGCACTCTCCTTTTGTACAATATCAAACAATATGAGCCCCCACTTTCAGCTGGAGCTTTCAGATAGTGTTGTCATATAAATGAAAGAAAATATTCTAGCAGTTTAAGCTTGTTATTGTTTCTTCTACTCCAGCTAGCACTCCTGCTTACTTTGGATGGGCAATTGGTCTATAGTTTCTGGTTACGAATTCTTACACAACTTCGATAAAATGTAAAGGATAATTAAAAAAAAAGTCTGGCCATGTACTGTGTGAAAATACTTTTCTAAACTATTCTGAAAATCATGGGTCAAATTCTGGAGTTGCTATTACTAATCATATTTAACACCCCTCTGATGCACAAGGTTAGTTTCAACTCTTTCAGCTGTAGATTAGTCAGACTTCAGCACAAACTGTACAATTTTGACATGCTTTATGTTACCTTAATTGTGACATCTTGAATAAGGCCATTCCTGTTTAGAATAAATTCCTTTGTGTTCAGAAAATACTTGCAGAAATTCACAACTAATGGGACACATCGGAAGACTCTCATTTGACATGATTTCCTTTTGTCCTTTTTGAGGATGGAGTTACTTTGAGTACATTGGCAGAATCTCTGAGTTACACATGACAAGGTGACACATGTTCTCTCAGTGTCACTTTATTCAAAATTGTAAATCAAGTGTCCACTTGTTCTTAATGATTTTCAGGAGTCTTTTACACTACAGAAGAGCGTAGCTTTCTCGTTCTTCAACTATCTCCAGTGTCCTGTAAATGACATCTGAAGGATGGAAAGAGTGTCAGCTCTTCGATCACCACAATATTTGGATTCCTGCTCACACATTCAAACAAATTTTGAGAGATCGAATTTAAACTAAGCATGAGTACTTGTGGTTTTCTTAGCCCAGAGCCAACTTCCCAGACTTTCAGTTTGCAAAAGTCATCAGAACATTAATAATTCTTCTTCCTCGAACCACAGATAGTCCTTTCCCATTTATTCGTCTTCCTGTAAACGCATTTTTTGCTTTGACACAAAGCAGTTACATTCTACCCATCTAATCAGCATGACCATGGTACTAAATCCCCCTTTAATCAAAACTACAGTGTCAAACTATTCCTATATGCAGCTACCACAAGTATGTACCCACAGGAACTTCTTTTCCTTTTTAAGATGCTGTGGGGAAGCCTGCATTTTTCACACATCCCTTTCTATTTAGCAATGAATAATTTAACTCTATAAATTTAATCTTCAAAGATAATACCTAAGACTTAGAAACAATGGACACAGACGAAGCTTGATGGAAGTAGCTCATTCTGGCATGACAGTGTTTACATCATGGCCCCATTTAAACATGATCCTCGGGTTTTACATGCTCCTCTTCCCAGGAGGATCCAAATCTGGGGTAGCAGATCCTATTTCAGCATATTTAAAAACATTTGCCTTTTTTGGTTTTGTTTGTTTGTTTGTTTTGGTTTTGGGGTTTTTTTGCATTTGCTTGATTTAGGCTACAGAAAATTCTTCCCACTTTGATGCTTTACCCTGTCCTCCAACACTCACCTCACCTCCTTTCTTTGTTTTTCCCTCACTGAGGCTCCAGTGGGTTTTGTGCACAGGGCTACAGACGTAAATTGATTTAAACATAGAAGTACTTGGGGGTGGAGGGAGCGTCACAAAGAGATGATTGTAAAGTTATCAGTATTTCAAGTAAAGCCTTTTTTTCCTCTTTCCCTGCAGTGCACCCTGTGAAACAAGTGTCCCCTTTCTCCCTCACCCAGTCTACTCCTGCGCTGCTCTCACTCTTGACATTACTGCAAGTCTCATGACTCAAAGATTCAGCTCCCAAAGAGAAATGCTCAAGTAAGAATGTCATGACCAGTTGACCACAAATGCTACCATTATTCATCGTTAGGCTGAGTTATTCCTGCCCACCACAGATCACATCATTATGTAAAGGCATGAGCTAAGAATATGGGGAAAAGACTGGCAAAAGGCCTCTTTAAGCATGCCAAATTTCACCAGTTCATTTAATGAACAAAGCATGTCTATTGAGGTAATCTTCACACATTCCAAGTACTTTAATGCTAAAAGGAGTCCAGGTGTTTATTTATGTTGCAGTGCATGCATTTTCCTGCCTTACACTTTCAAAAGAGGGGACTAGATATTACAACAACACCACGAAAAAAGAGATTCAGCTCCATTTTTCCCATGGTTTCATTCACCATTGCAGTCATTTCTCTTGGCAGTGACATTTTAAAAGCTTCAAGAAAAGACCAGAAACAAGGCTGACTTTCAGATTTTTAAATTGTAAAAAAAAAAAAACAAACAAAAAACAAACAAAAAAAAACCCCCACAACAAAAAAAAACAAGTACCTGTCCCATACACAAAAAAACCAAACTGGAATACTTTTGGCCTCATGTTTAGAGGGAATATTTAATCTTTGTCAGTCCATTTCTTTTTTTCCTAGGACCTATACAGAGAAGTAAGATTACAATTCAGAAAAGAATATACACTAACAAAAGATATGAAGAAAAAACCTCCCTCAAGGGAAGACTTCTTTTCAATTAGAGAGGAGACTAATCAAAGAGAAAACGATAGCAATTCATTTCCAGTGCATCACCACATGAAGACCCAGTTAGCAATTACACACGTACGTGACAATAAACCACACGCGGTTTGAATCTGCCGGAGCTGGACCCACAAGGTATCGCGGCTCAGTGATTTCATGGTGATGACCTCACCCTGCTGCCTGGGATCATGTAGCTGGGGGTAGATAATTGTGGTTGGCTTTGGCACACACACGATTGGGATTCCTGCAGGACTGTCATCACCCTGGTATTACCATGAGTGACACGGGCAAGGGCAAGGAGAGGCAACACAAAGAGGGACTGCAAGGTGCAACGAGGCTGCAGCTCGAGACATGTCTGTGCTGCCCCTACATGTGCAGCATCAGAGGATGCTGAGATAAAAGAGAGTTACATCCACCTGGTTTCTCACAGAAGCACAGGATTTGAAACGAAGTGGCCGAGGACCCCAGTTGCGAGCACAATCACGAGCGCTTTGTACGTGACTTCAAACTGACCAAGCGCAAATCCTCCTGAGAATGTCACAGTTTGCTTTGCCAAAAAACAGCACAAGCTTCACTTCTTCCCTTTCTGGCCTGTGTCCTTGCCACAGGCCCTGTGGGAAGAGGCACGGAGCAGGGTTGCTGCGGGAAAACCACACAGCGGGGAGGCGGCAGCAGCCACGGTGCAGCTCCCCAGTCAGTTTGGGCCATCACTGGGAGCTTAATTTCACCTCAACAAGTTGTTAAACAACTGCCCGTGTACAGTCAGCCCCTCGCAGGGACCAAGTCTAAGGGTGCTCATTTACACAAGGCAATTTCCCAATTGGAAAGTACTTTTATGTCATAAAAGGTATCTTAAATTTACAGCACTTTGAGATTAAGTGCATACAGTTTCAGATAAATACCAGCTCCCAAAGAAACAGCATCAGGCTTCAAGTCTTTTGACACTATGGCACACTGCCTGCAGGCCCCCCAGGGTTGCTTGGAAAAGCAAAAGGAAGACAAATGTGTAAGCAAAGGTTTTATGATGTATGGACATATTAGTCCATCTTACCTACCAGCTAGTTTGGTTTGATTCAGTAATCTCAGGAAAGAGATTAGCAGGAGGTACAGGGAGGGAGAAGCCCCTTTAACGCCCTACGGATTTGATGTGTTATCCACAGTTCGTGCCCTGCTCAGATTTGCAGCCCTTCAGCCACGCTGACCTTTGGCTACTTCAACACAGCAATGGCCATAACAAAGAACACGGTCCTTTTTGCAATGGCTGTGACTGGGATTTGCCTCCTTCCTCCAAAAGCAGTATTGCGGGGTCCTCCCCTCCCAGTTTCACGGTGTTCTCAGCAAACACAGGCACCTCTGGGAGGGGGAAGAGGGGAGGGAGAAGGGGGGTTCCAAAGGTAGTAGCCATTCTCCCTGACCCAGGCACCGAAGAAATGAGAAGGCCACGCTGTTACGGGGTTGTCTAAAGGCCATCCACAGGTCTAATAAATAAGGGAATTAGGGAGAGATGGGAGAAGTTGCTTATGCCAACAGAAAGGAAAAATGTGTTTTGGAAATACAAAAGCAAACACAAACCTCCTCCCATGCCCTTTTTCTTTTGTCCTCCTGTTCTGCTGCAAAGAAGAAGCCTCACGTTTGGTAAATCTGCTACAGGAACAGAAGGGACAAGTAAAGAGGAATTCTATTTACCCAGAAAGTTGGATTTTATTTCTCTTTAGGTTTAATTTTCTTTTTTTTTTCCTAAAGTTTTGAACTTAAAATAAACAAAAGTCAATGTTTCAGGAAAAACTATGGGAATCATGTCCGGGTTGAATCCCTATGTCAAAACTCCCCAGGCCCCCGCTTCACACCCTTCTCCTTCGGTGCACGCCTTGCTCACCCAGAACTCCTCCACACCACCCTGCTCAGACCCAGGGCCAGGGAATAAAAAGACGACCCAAACACCTCCCACTAATATTTCAGTGATTATTCATTTCCACCGTTATACTGAGATTTTTGTTTTTTTAAAAAAAAGGCAAAATTATCCAACTACAGCAAAGCAGTAGTATCTGGGCACATGAGAAAACAGTTGTTTTCTCCTATTTTATTGGCCTTTTCCACTCTCGGTGTGATCAGTTTCCTCTTCCCCCCTCCTGGAAGCCACCATCCCAGTGCTTCCATCTCAGGAGAGCTTGCAAAACACCCCAAGGCAGCACAAGGCAGATGTCAGTGCTCGACCTCTGTGTGTAGCCAGGCACAACAGTGTGACTGAGGGTTGGTGTCGGTTTCCATGGCAATACAATCCCACAGCAAATGCACCACATCTCCCACAGGGGTGTTTTCAAAGAGGTACATGGAACACCAGAGCTAAGCTTTGGACGTGCAGCCCAGCTTAAGGTGCACAAGGAGCTACCACAAGAGCATTTCTCTTAAGATTTTCCCATGACTACCTCTTTTCTCTTTTTTTTTTTCCTGCAGCAATTTGTCCTTTCTAAGCCAGCATTGAAGAGCACCAGTTTCAACAGCTCCCTACATCTATGTGGATGTAGAGAGTCTAGTTGCACACACATGCAGATGAGAGAGACCATGCCATCTATATATGGTCAAATAGTATTTCCAAGTGACCCCTCTTTACCCTCTTATGTCTGAGAGAGTTTCTTAAGGGCTTTCCTCAGAACCACAAAGCCGGAGCTTTAATTCCTGACCTATTTCCAAAGCTCAGCAAAAGCCAGCACAGATGTATGTTCACCACAGAAACATCCTGTGATTTTGTAAAGCAAATTGAAAGTAAAAAAAAAAAAAAAAAAATCTGAACTTGCAAAACTAAGCACTCTCAAAGAACTTAGACAAAAAAAGTCATCAGGGAAAAAAAAAAAAAATCAGTATTTGTTTTAATATTTTCTTTTTTAAAAGAATGTGATTTTCATTAGATGAAAGCACTTAAAGGTTTGAATGAAAATCTAAGGGTTTCAAACCTCCATAATGGGTGTAGCATCTGATAGCTAAGAGTTTCCTAAGCTCATGGAGGGGCAGAAAACCCACATTGCATAGGACATCTCTCAGCTCTACCACCTTCCTGCCTCACTCCTGCCAAGGGCTGACCATGCTCCTCAAGAAAGAGAGCACAGCTGCTCTCACTGGGGCTTGACACTTCCCTTGAAGACAAGCACAGGTTTCTAAATTTAGGGCATACAGTATTTTGTGCAAAAGTTTATGGTCTTGTAGCCTGCACGGTGAGTCACCATTCTTCCAGTCCATTTTGGGTCTGGCCATTGCAGACTCCCCCAGGATCAGGCAAAGAAATCATGTTTTCTTGAGTCATCAAAAAAAAAAAAGTACCTGTCTCACCAATATTAGACTGTAAAGATCCTTTGCCAGAGCTAAATATCTCACTCACCCCTGCAACTAATAAACATACTTTCCAGGGCTTTTTAGCACTCTCATGTAACTCTTCCACAAATGCCAGACATCAAAGACTAACGTTGCCCGATGAGCCATAACTGACACAATGACAGCCAAGTATCTCGGATCATCATCTAATCTTTTTTTAAGCAATGTGGCAACCTTTCCAGCTATCCACACTTCCTTTAAACATCTCACTTTAAACGCAATGAAATGAACTTTAAAATTGGCAGTTTAGTGTAATGAAGCATTTGCAAGAACTGTAATGTCTTTTTCTCGTTTTGCATCTAATCGGCTCCCATAATTTGCACTTAATTCAGATTATCAACGTGCCACTACTCTAAAAGGGAGAAAATTGCTTTGATTATAAAAGATGAAAAGTACTGCTCCAAACCTAGCAGGTAAAATCTGAACACACAAAGCAGAACAATCAGGAAACTTTCACACCTGGGGAAAGAAAGCGGACGTGAACGTATGGAAAGTTTCCAAAAAACCCTTCCTCTCTTCCTTTCACATACTGGATGCCAAACCCTAAAGAAACATTCCCACTTGGAAGGGGTGGGGGGGTAGGGGAGGGGGAATAAACCACATGCTTTCCATAAATAGCACTCTCCTCTCTTAAATAAACCTTGTGCACTCAGCCTGTGACTGTGTTACAGTTTAAATATTTTGCTAACCTTATACCATATTCTCAGGAAAGCAAAAAGCAACACCGAAAAACATCTGCCCCACAAACAAGTTATATATGTGGGTGCTTAGAAGGCGGCTTTTCATTGGTTTCTAAACAAAACAAAACAAAAAAAAA
>VWZK01004503.1:483930-502382 GCA_013396935.1 Baryphthengus martii
AAGGGGTGTCCTGGCTAGGAATGCAGCCTGATTCATCCCAGGTCATCTGGAAGGTCCCACTATTTATCCACAGCTCAGAAGCTGCCCAAGCTACGCTGGGGCAGGGGTAAGCCAGCTTCACAAGGCAAAGAAAGAGAATAGCATCAAAAGGAGGAGTCTTGCTAGGGGTTTTTAAATGAAAAATCATCTGAGCCAGCCCCTATCTGAGGAAAGAGGAGGAGGTTTCTATGCACAGATTATACCATTTCATTAATTAAGGCACATACCAGAAGCAATTTGAGACGCAACTCGACTAAAACGACAAGCTGGTCGGTCCAGAGCCTCTCACCAGACTCAGTTTGGTCACAGCTGGGAAAACACGGGCATCAGGTTCAGTCTGTTACGGAAAAAGTCAGACATCTCCCATTAAACTTTGTGTTGTCTCATGATACCCTCTCAGCCACAGACCGGAGCAAACACCAAAGCATGTCGATAAAAAAAATCAGACCCCACACAGCCCTCTTCTAACTCTGACCTCCAAAAGGGAGTCACTGGATGTATGTATGGACATGAGCATGTATCTACAAGCCACACTGGAGCCTATATATCATAAGTATGTATATATATCTCCTCATCCATCCTCTAATCAAGAAAACATCAGCCTTGCTTTTAAAACCTTGGCAGTAGGGAGATTAAAGTAGGGCAATGGGGAGATTACAAGGGCAACTGCACTGAGCTTTACCATTCAGTCTATGAATTCTGAGTTGCAAAAAGCAGACTGTGGGCAATGCAGTGTGAAAAGGCAGAAGCAGAGATAATCAGCTAAAAAAAAAAAGAAACAAAAAAGAAAAAAGCCACCACCTCTAAATGACTACACTAGTGGAAATTGTCATCTTCTCATCTGTCTGTATCACAGACACAGCTACCGACAATCAAAGCTTGCTTAAAATTTTTCAAATAATTCTTTCAACTCCTTATTTGCATTGGAGGAGGGTTCAGCCATGTAATATACATCATTTGCACCATTAGTATTTTCATCTCCCCAAAAATGGTTAAAAAGTTAGTATAAAAAACTCAACCCTAACAGCTAAATCATAATTCATCATAACAGAAAGATAACTTGAAATTTTTAAAAATATATATCAAACCCAAAAATCCAAAACCAAACAAAAAGCCCCAAAAAACAAAAAGCCCATACACATCAGACAATTTAAATCCCCTGCAAATACTGCTGGCAAATTATCATTTACTAGTTAACCATCCTGGTATAAAGTCTGGGAAGAAAATTGCCAGTAACCCAAGTAGTGACTCTCTGATGTCAGTTGTGCTTTTGGACATGTATAAAGGCAAAAAAAAAAAACAAGAAAGGATTTTGTTATAGCTTTATATACCACCATTCTCAATTATTAAAACAACTTATATTGACCTAAAGAACAGGAAGAAGAAACATGTTCAAAGTGTCAAGGTAACTAAAAAGCTCAGAGGGCAAAAATAAAACCGCACTGCATGCCCAGGGACCCGACTCTCCTGTAGATATCCCCAATTTCCAAACTCCAGCAGCCTGCTTGGGCTCCCACCAAATTTGTCTTTGTCATTTACACAGAACAACAACAATTTTCACTTTACTCTAGAAATGTTTCAAGTAAGGTCACAAATGATGTCACTCTCCTCTACCTTCTTCACCAATATTGCCCCCGAAATAAGAGGGGAAAAAAATTTAAAACATCAGCTAATAAAATAGCTGCTTGGAGACCAGAAAAGTGTTGACTTTGCAGGAGCTGACTGGGATCTGAGCTCATTCTTTGCATTTCCATCCAGAGGTCTACCTTGGTACCTGCTGTGGCTGCCTTTTCCTTTGGGCAAGATTTTTGCATTGCTGGGTTCCCCATCCAAAGGCACTCACTGGCCCCTGAGAAATGACCCGAGTCTTCCTTTTAAAAATAATAGTTTAAAAAAAATTTTAAAAAATCAATGTTTCTGTGTGCTCTTGATGCACTACTGAGGCAGACGCAACAACAGACCCAGAAGGACACATGCTGCAAGTCAAATTTTTCACACAGTCTACACAAAATGGAAATCCGATTCATAAACTCAGTTCATAAAAAATTAATAAGAAATGGCATTTTTTGGTACAGAAGATGAGGGGACTTAGCCTTTGGAGGGCTGATCAGAAAAAATATATTACATGCAAAAGTCACCTCTAGTCCTCAGCTGGGAAAGAGAAGGAAGAAAAAGCAGCAGGAGACAGAGAAAGGAACAAGGGATTTTTCGGGGCGGGGGGGGCGACGACGATTTATTTTCAATGAAAAATTTTCAAAAAGAAGCATTTCTCATTAAGCTGATCCCTCTATACCAGAGCAGCAGACGCAAAAGGTTTTCTCTCATGTGAGGTTTTCCAAGACCATCTAACGCACACAGTTCTGCAGAGGCAGGAAGCAGAAGCAAACTATTTCTAGCAGCAAAGCTGGAAAGGCAGACAATAGTTGCCACCTCCAGAGAGTGAGAAAGCAGCTTTCCCAAGGGACCCGTGGCCACCCATATTCAACACAGATAAGTGAGAACGTGCTCCTCTCTGGCCAAGATGAGCCCCACTAGAGCAGCTGCTCGCTGGAAGCACTGGGTGGCCCTTGGCTTCAGTCACCCTGAATGCTTTTAAATGGAAAACAGGAGTGCAGAGACATCTGGGTAGTGTTCCCAGTGCACTGGCTTGAAAAGGAGGGGGAGGTGAGGTTGTCCCCTGCCAAACGCTGAGTCACAGCCCCATGCCAGGGAATTCCACGCAGAGCAGAGCTGGGCTGTGCATCAAGGAAACACCACCTCAAATCTGCTGGTAACACCACCGAAATTACCCGAGCCTAACACAGGCTTTAGCTCGACCTTCCTGACATTCATATTTTGGCTGTCCTGTGGGACACTGGTATTTTCAGAAAGCAGAAAGCATGAGGGAGGTGCTACGTGGCAGGGTTTGCTCTACACTCAGTCTTTCTCACCCCATCTTCATAGCCCCATGCCCAGGGTTACACCTCAGAGCTCCTCACCTGTCCCTTGGAGGTGGCCATGGCTCTAATTCCTCAGACTAAATTTACTTCTAAATGTGCAGCAGAGAGTAATAACACACAACTCGGTCTATGATTAAAAAGGGATTTATTATTTTTTCCCCCAAAATGGGGTGAAAGGGAAACTACAAAGTTGCATTCAGAAGAATATCATTTCCAAGTTAGACACCATCAGTTTTAAAAAAAAAAAATACAAAAAAAACCTACAAAGTTCTAATTTATTAATGAATAGCTACTGTCTTTGTAAATTTGCCATATTTATTCCATTACTGTCTGACACTTCCTATTGTCACTGCTTGAATTTTTAAACACTTCCGCATGACTAGTGCCAATCTCCACATTTCATGGAGCGTTGGTAATAAAAGGAGAGACATGCACGGGTGTAGAAGAACGATTATAGCTCAACATGTACTCTAAAGCCCACTCCTAACATCTCACAACTTCTAGCATTTCTCCCTTCCTCCTAACTCCCAGCTTCTGAAAGGAAAACAAAACTGTAAAGCTTTCCTCCCCTTTCTTTTGGACTTGGGCTGGATTTATACCTGGTGAAGAGAAAGAAAGACTTCTCAGAGCAAAAGGCCTCCCAGCACAGGCCACAAAGATATAGGACTCTTGTGTGAAACAAACACTGGTGAGCAAAGAGCAAGCTTAGTATCTTGATTGTCTCAGAAAATCTTGCAGAACTGGTACAAGAAGCTATTGTGAATAGCTGCTTTGAGGACAGAACCTCAAAATAAACTATTTCTGATTTACTCGCAGGGCTGCATAGGCCTCAATGGTCTTTTATTTGTTTACTCCTAAGGATTTCAACACCTCTTTTACCCTCATTCTCTATAACACAGATTTTCAGCAGATAAGTGAAAAGACCTTATGTGTTTGAAAGCACTTTTAGAGGACCTTTTTTAATTCGTAATTTCTTTAAATTCCACAGTCCACACCTTGAAAGAACAGCTAAATGACTCCTCTGTAGCATTATAAATTTCACTGGCACAAAAGCCAAGTACTGACAGTACACACGGTTTTCACCCACCTTACTCCCCAGCATAAACACCTACTACAACTCTTGCACACAGAATCAACCTCCTCCCAGCCTTTGCTGGGAACAAGCTGTCCAGGGAGGTGGTGGAATCCCCATCCCTGGGGGTGTTCATAAAATATGTAGATGTGGCACTTCAGGACATGGTTTAAGGGTCATGATAATATTGGGTAGAGAGTTGGACTTGATGATCTTGGAGGTCTTTTCCAACCTCAATGATTCTGTGACTGCTTTCCCTTCCTCCTCCCTGGAAACACCACTGACTCTCCAATTCCCCCCAGCCTGGGGCATCAGGTCCATTTCCTGTCCCCAGAGTAGCTCTTAGGTGCTTATTACCAGCCTATGTAATTCCACACACAGCTACCTTCAAAACAGCTTGCACATCTAAAGTGAGTTGGAGTGGGGAGACCAGCACACACACAGAAAAAAAAAAAAAAAAAAAGAAGGGAAGACTGTTGTCTTAAAATGCTGTGAAATTAGCACTTCCACTGTAAAGGTCATCATGGTAAACATGGACAAATGCCCCTGCCTGCTGCTTAAAAGCATTTATTTTGGACAAGCAATAGGTGGTCTTTACCACCTCATGCCAATAGTGGTTTCTCTGTGCTGTACCCACACTGTGGACATCTACTTACAGATAGGGCTTGTTTACATCGTGCCACCATCATCTTCTGGCTTTTCTTGTGCAAAGGACATAAGGCCAAGATTTCATCGTGCTCCAGCTACCACTGACCTCTGTAACCCCGGCGCTGTGATTTACAGCAGCTCAACTATCCCAGTGCCTGCCTCAGTGCTTGACAAAAAGCAGTTGCTCCCATGCTACCAGCTCCTTAGACGCGATGCCCCAATCACCCCTAGTTGTCACGATGAACAAATTATATTTCTAGCTGAACTCGTCACTTCTTCCACTGCCAGCCAAAAATGCAGCAGAATCAACAGAGTTCATTGCACTGGGCACCAACAAGCAGGGTAGGTATGTAGCCAGCTCAGCCAGACTCATAGCTGGGTAACCACATTATACAGAGTGTCTGAGGTCAGTCATTCGTAGCTAACAGTAATCAAATAAAGTTGAAACTTTTATCTCATCAGCCATAGCCACTCAACAGAGACTCCTTAATACCCAACAGCGTTCACCTGGGAAGCCCTTGATCCCTTTAAGGATTTGCAAGTAGCTCTTACATTTGGTATGCTGGGGGGGAGAAATAGCCTGCTTTATCATGGTCTCCCATATTCAGGTAAACGGGGCTCAGCTTATTTTGTATTTCTTGCTGTTTTAGCAAACAAAGAGGACCTGCATTTTAGTAGCTCTGTTTTAAACCAAAAAGAGGCAGTAGCAAGCATCACTCCTGACCAAAGGCACACCAAGAGAGCTCGGTAACATCTAAAAGTGCTGACAGACTTCCCTGATGTACCTGCTTCAAAGAGCATGGCTAACAACTGGCTAGAAGAGATTGCTTAGTTCCTTGCATAATAATTTAAGAGCAATCCTAGAGGTGAAAACAATTCATAAGAAATCAGGAGGATAGGTTTTCCACAACTCCACCCAGCTCCAAATCCAGACTCATAGTGGCATCTTGCCCTTACTGCCAGAAAAAGTAAGTGGCATTTCTAAATGTGACTCTTACAGCTAAAAGTGCTGCACATAAGCCAGAGCTGGCTGATTTTAATGCAACTGGCACAGAACACTGGCAATTTAAGAGCAGCCCTACAGCTATGTCTAGCTTGCATATGCACACCTATTTACATGAATTGTTACAAAAAAAATTCAAACCATCATGAGAGCTGATTGTTCTCGTGATTTCCCTTCAACATTAATGAAAAGCCTGCGAGCAAACAACGTTCTCCTCACCTTAAAATGACAGAGAAAGTGAATATGCAGGCCAGGCTTGGAGGGCTTATGCACAGCCTTTAAAGTTCAAGCTGGACCTCCTAAAGCAACCTTTTCTAAACTCACAGGCCCTCAGATCTCTCCTACTGAGCTCTTTCAAATACAGGACCAAGTCTAAAATGTACCACTCCCCTCACTACAAAGAAAGAAATACACCCAATCCTTCAGGCAATCCTTTGAACATTCATTCCTTCCTGCCTTTATATTTAAATAATGGCATTTGTCAAAAATTTACCATGATTGCATTTAAGACCTTTCCATTTGCTTTAGATAATTAGATCACACCACCAGTTATGTTCTTTGCTCTGACAGGGATGAAGCTTGGAACAGGCTGCCCAGGGAGGTTGCGGAGTCTCCTTCTTCAGAGACTTTTCAACCCACCTGGATCTGTTCCTGTGTGGCCTGCCCTGGGTAATCCTGCTCTGGCAGGGGGGTTGGACTTGATCATTTCCAGAGGTCCTTTCCAACCCTAACCATTCTAAGATTCTGTATCTTTACTCTTCCCTAGGAATCCCCAGGTAAACTGTCAGAGGGGACAGAAAACCCTGAAAGTCATGAGGCAACATTACCTACACGTCCAGGAATGAAATGAGAGATCTAGTTGAGGATGTCCCTAGATGACTTTTAGAGGGCCCTTCCAACCTAAACTATCTGTGGTTCTAAGATCTTCTAATCATGCCCCTTGGGCAGGTCCAGCTACCAACAATCAACAGCAGGGACTGATCATAAAACTACTTGCATTGGCACAATGTCATAGTGTAATATAAAACATTACAGTGATTACATTCTAAACCCCACTGCTCTTCTTTTATCCCTCTCCTCAAGGAAATAATTGCAGATAAAGGTTTTTGCAGAGAAGATACCTAATTGCCTACTGCAGCCTCAGATCAAGCAGGTATTTGCATGCTTTAATTTATGTCTACAAATTTACTTCTGGGCACAAAAAAAAGAGCTAGACCAAAGCCAGCACAACCAGTTTTTGACAGCCCAGTATATACCAACCACCCTTACTGACTACTTTGCACTTGAAATTTAACGTGGAATCTAAAAAATAAAACAAAACAGGAGAGTCACGACAAAGCTACGTCTTCATCAGGTTAAACATAATTTGAAACACATCTGCTCATTTAATTCATGCAACATATGAGGTTGCCCAGTTCATTGCGGTCTCTGCCACGATAAGAGCACACGCACAAGAGAGGGGAGCATGTGCATTCCCAGGCCAGCGGGTACTCTTGGGAATTGCCCAGATAAGCACTTTCGGTGCATAAGAACTAGCATCACACCACCTCACACCAATCATAGTTCAAAAGCACGTACTGAGGCAGTAACCAGGGTTATAAATTTACAGTGAACTCACCCCACAATAATTTGTTTGGACACCCACAGCTGGGGTTATGGGTACCAGAGCTGGGCTGGCTCCTCAACTCCTGTTATTTTAACATTTATATCCTTCCACCTGTTCAAATTTATCCTGTGGGGTGAAAATATATTGCATGGCTGTAGGGAAACTTTGTCACATTTGCTGCCTGTCCTGGTTTGAGCGAGAACAGAACTAATTCTGGTCAGTGATTTTACTTTTCGGCTCAGTTTCTTCTAACAACCTGTCCTGTCTGCAGTCAGCAGCCTGTTTCCACAGGCAGTGGCTGCTTCTGGCAGGGATAATGCTCTGTGGTTAGAGTTACTACCAAGGATTGGTGTGCAGACCAAGGCCAAGGCTGGATCTTGTGCACCACGTTGGGGGTGCAGAAAGTAAAGGGCAGCAATTGCAGGGAGAAGTGGCCAGGACAGGGGACCCCAAACTGACCGACAAGGGATCCATCCCATAGGTGTCAGATTTGGTGTAAAGCTGAGGGATCACAAGGGTCAAGCTTCTGGCTACTTCCTCGCTTTTTCACTGGCTGGCATCTGAGGAGCACTCTGTCTATTCTGCCTTCGATCTTGATCTGAGTGTTCCTGAATCCAGTACTGAAAACCAGCTCCTGAACCCAGTTCCCATTTGCTGCTGGGCCCTGTCTGGGACTTTTCCAGCGCCTGCTCCGCAGCATCAGTGGTGACAGTGACGTAATTGCCATCAGGGGGTTTGGGTTTGATACTGGTTTTGTATATATTTGTACATATTCCATTTTTTTATTATTATTACTTTCATTAAAGCTCTTCTAGTTTCCTTTTCTAATCCGTAAATCTCTCTCCCTTATTCCCTTTCTTCTCCCCATTTGGGGTGGAAGGGCGTTTAACAGAAAGCATCTGCTATAGGTCTAATGGGCTACCCTGATCCTAAACCATGACACTGCCTTATATGTTGACAGTGCAACATTATCCAATAATCCTGCCTCACAAATACCACCGCTGCACCAACCACACAGAGGTCTGCCGGCATCCTTACCCTCATGCAAGGCTACAATGAGCGGCAGCAAGCACACACCACCCTGGCTTGACGAGGTCGCTCCCTAAACTTTAAGCCTACAGTAAATAAACCTGTAATATTGACAACTGGGACGACTATACAAACTCCGCAAAGTGACATTTATGTATAGCTCAGCAGGTTTGAGGATCTGTAAGGCTTAAGCTCTCTTTTTAAGCCTGTAAGACTTTCCTGGACTCAAAGATTAATATCTTTTCTACATTTCTTTGTTTGGTTCAACTTTTTGCAGTATCAGAGATCATAAGATTGCCTATGAGACCATATAAGAAACAGAAGCATTCTTCTTACCACAAATGACAGAGGTAGTGCAGCCTGCAGCATATTTTATCAGAACTTTTAAATTCAATTTTTGCCCTTATGTTTATTCCTTCATGCACCTTTTCCATAATCCTTGTTTACTTTCTACTTTTTCTTCACTTTCTACTCTTATTTTTTTCCCCTCCCCAAGGTATTTTGTTGGGTTTTTTCAGAAACTTGTGCTCTGTTCTCATCTCCCACAACTGTATTAGCATCTCTCTTACTGAGCAGGGCAGAGTAGCCAAGATGGAGTTAAGATTTAGAGCCAATATTGTCCAGATGAGTTTCAGATAAAGCAAAACAATTTTTCTGTCACTAACAGCATCATTGCATGGAATACACACACAATTAGGGAATTTTGTTAGAGGAAAAGAGTTGGTTTCTTTTACGTAGAAGCTGTCTTTACGCCGGACTATGCTTTTAGGTGAATACTGAGATGTTAAACATAATACAATTTCAAAGAGATTTCATTAAAAAAAAGTTGTTATTAATTATCTGTGTAGCTGTATTTTTGTAGCTGTATAGTAGTTAACATCTTTCCTCCGTACCCATTTAGTAGAAAAGGTAAGGTGTTACATCACCCAATACCAGTTTGCACTTGTATGCCATTTAAGATGCAAGTTAATATTTCAATTTCCTGATCTGCTGCCAGCTAGATTGCTTCCTTGGGCTGTTAAAGCAAGGTGCTGGAACTTCAGCATGGTTCCATGAAAAATAACATTATGAAAATGCTTAATGTTCTTGACAAAGCAAGGATTTGAGCAAGTACAGACCTAAAAACACAAAACTACAAGTTTGTTAGAGTGGTTTGCTGCATGAACAGCAAAATAAACTGATCAATAACTGTGTCTGGATTCCCAGTATCTTCTGCATGAGAAATACACAGAAATGTAAAAATGCTGATTTCATCTGCAAATTTGGAGACCAAAATATTTCAATGAGGTGCTCAAATACGGAGCAAGATGGGTGTTGGCACAGAAGCTTTTTTAGAGTCTGTTTGCAAGTTTTATAGCCTTTAAGCAGTTTTGGGGAAATGTCTGGGAAAGTAATGATTTTTTAAAAAAAATAAAATAAAATATTGTGCTCTTGCAGATGTCAAATATACGTCTGGAAGCCACAGAGAACCATCTGGTCAACTGGGTTTCAATGTTGTCGTGATGTGCTGTGATACTAATAGACTGCTTAGCTTGATGCATCAGAAGGATATAGATCTGAGGTAGATCTAAACATGCCCCATATCCACATACTTTTGATGTCCAACTAACTATGTAATGCTTTGGGTTGAAAATTTAAGGATTAATTTCACAAAGAGCAAAGCCAAGGCAAAATTATTTCAGTCCAGCTGTTTCTGAAGCAACAAAGCTAGATTTGGAATTGATCTTCAGATTTTTTTTTTCCACCCAAAAAAAGAGAATGAAAATCCCTTAACAAAACTTTGCTCAAATGCATCTGTCAGCTTCCACTGAAATTCCTCCAGCTCTCTCACACACACACAAAGCTCATGTAATCCCCCCTTCTGAAAATACAAGTTCAACATTAGCTATCAGTGCACTGCTCCTAGATGTAAGAAGTTTTTTACAGTAAGAACAATCACTCATTGACACAACCTCCCCAGGGACATGGTAGAGTCCCTGTTGCTGGAGTTTTTCAGGACAGAAGTAGACAGAGTGCTAAATAATCTCATCTAGGTTCCCTTTCACACAAAAGGTAGGACTAGGTAATCCTCTAAGGTTGCTTCCAACCTGGACTGGTCTGTGATTCTTGATTCTGTATGACGGCAGTGTAAATGGAAGACCTTAACTGCAAAACAGCTCTAAATTGGAAAAAAAAAGTATCATCATTAAATGAGATTTGCTTCAGAAGAAGAAAGGCTGTCTCATTCACCTACAAATACCACTCCATTCCATACATAAACAGTCAGGGGACTGCCTTTTAGTGCTTTGAAACTGCTTTCAGTAGGATTCACTCTTAAAAAATAAAAATATGTTTATTTTGAGGCTACTTTAACCTTCGTTAAAACTTGTAACATCAGCCTTTCTTCACTGACAGGATTTTAAGTATGGACTTCAGAAATAACAGCTAGATCTAACACCTCAAGCAGGCAGTAAGAGCACCCTTCAACAGTGTTTTGTGTTTTGGAAATCACCAGAAAACAGTGGAACAGTATCTAAGTAGAAACAATTGAAAATATATTTCAAAGAACTATTTTTCAGAGACATAAGCGTTTTTTCCACAGTATTTACTATGGAGCAACAGGCAAACAAGGATTAAATATTTCAAGAATAAAATGTTTTTAAGCTGCAAGAAGTAAACCACCTACAACATATATATCTCCAAAGAAAATTCTACTGTACAAGATAGTCATTGCTGATTACTGCTGCTGTGCTATTTCCAAATGTTCCTCACCCAAAGGTAAGCAAAAAAAAAAGTAGTTCAAGTTGGTGGCAGGCAGTTATTTGAAGCTAACTTTAAACTTTCATCTTAGACTTTCATCCTCTACTCACCTTGTTTTCATCCAAAGTGAATTTTTCCCAGAAGAAAATTGGTTCTTGCCTAGAAAACATGTTGTAAAAAGCTTTAAAAATGGTCTGTCAGCCCACGACCATGAGCCAAATCCAAAGAACAGAAAGCATCTCACAATCCCAACTAATGTCAATGTGCTGTTGAACCGATGCCAAGGTTATGGTATGTCAGATAATACACATAAAGTTCTTTTGATCACCAAAAAAAAAGGGTTGTGTCAAACGTACTGAAAACAAGTTCTTTTCTTTCTTTTTCATGTTACTACTTGTCTGCATCATTGTCACATCACTGTACCATTTTGCTATATGAGAAGCATAATAAGTTTAAATGAAGAGCTCTGTTTCTTGCAGACAAGACCCTGATTTTCTTAGAAAGAATTTATTCCAGGGAAGATGCCAAGGTGTTGACTTCAGTTCTACAATTCCTCATCTGCTCCTTTCACTCTGCCCCACTTGAGGGGACAGGAGCATTTGGGGAAAAGAGGAGAAAAAGGTTGTCTTTGAACAACTTGATGAGGGTGGGGACAAAAGTACCAAAGATAAATAAACATGAAATAAAGTAGAAATGAAGAACATAGAATTTAAGAATTACTGCATATAAGTAGAGGGAAACATTAAGAAGTCAGAAGCTAAAACCAACTGATATACTAATTAATATCAGAGTTATTGGTACCAGGGAAACTATAGCTCCCCTAACTTTTGTTCTTTTAATATATTTAATTTTGCACTGATTTTTTTTTTTTTTTCTTTTTAGTAGCTCAAAAATACAAGCATCTCTATAGGGACAGAATACTTTGGAGCACAGACGACTTTTTTGGGAATCCCATATGTTCGACATGGAGTTCTCACACTCACTACATATACTTTTTCACACTGTAAACCCATGAGAAGGTAAAAGTTTTAAAAGCTAGAACCCCACATTTTTCTTTCTAGCATTCAAATGGCTAGAAGCATGCAAGGAAAGTCTCTAAAAACTTGTTCTCTCAATAACTGTCCCATTTCAGGACCCAAGCATTTGACAGAAGAGCACAGACTTCCATCTGTACGATCACCCTTGAAAAAAAAAAATCAATGAGCAATGCGAAGTTTTCTCCCTGTGGAGGCTGAGGAAACCGCTCGAGCTTGTTCAGACCGAGCCTGGGAACAGAAACCAGGGCTTTTGCATGACTGCACCATGCATCTCTGAAGGTTCTTGTGCTGACCTTTGATCTCAGTCACAAAGCATTACTGATAATACTCATTTTGATTAATTTCTTATTTTTTTGTTTGTTTGGGTTTTGCTTTTAGGCTTCGTCTGTTGTTTATTTAAATAATTCTCAGGTATTCACTCTCTTGTACTCGCCAGTGCTTATTGATACAGTTTGGAAAAAAAAACCAAACACCACTGAATTTAACAGACAAGCAGAGCAACTGCTACACTCCTTGGAGGGTTTGCAAAACAACCTGCAGAAATACAGAGAACATCATGAGAGCTGGGATCGACCAAACACGTCGGGGAGACAGAGAGAAGGGGGATGCTGAGAAGGGGGAGCGTGTGCACAGTGGTTTCTTTCACTGGGATTTCCCAAAAGCAGCTTGAGGAAGGCTCAGTTTGGGGAGCTGATGAGGAAGGCTCGTGTGGAATGAAGTTATGCTAATCGCAAGGCTGTGAAATATGCACCGCCTGGCTGGAAGCAGGAGTCAGAGCACTGCTGTTACTGATTTCAGTGAAAAGAGGAAAAAAAAACTAGGTACCAAAAATTTCTTGAGAAATTCACATTGTGCAAACACACGAAGAACTAGTATTTGCTAAAATTAGTAGTCTTAAATTTTGGCATTTAAATAAATTAACTCAATAGTATCCCAGGGCTCTACTGATAATTGGAGAAACATTTCAGACTTTTTCCACAGGCCACTTTGAGGAAATAGTAAGATTTCTTTTTTCTGTTGTCCTTTTGCTGAGTCATCCTATAACCAGGATTATAACCAGATTATCATCTCAACTTCATATTCAGACACACAAATCTGAACTAAAGATTTTGTCCACAAGAACATATTGATTAAAAAGGTTTCTTTCAAATATGAGAAAAAATGCTGACAGCTTTCCTATGGCATCAGAAACACATTTACACCAATACTTCCCAAGAACTGCACAATGGCTAACAGCGCAACAGCCAGCTACGGTCATAAACATGTGACCTCAGGCACAGAATTATGACCTCAAAGTACACGCTATATATGTAGTTTCTTTAAATGAGCTGACATTACGGTCAAATTCCACGGCTGAGCAAACTAATCTAGCTTTAAAGAGTTGCAACACTGCACCAGGAGCTGTTTTGATTTGTACCATGGGGATGCTAGGTAAATTCTACTCTAACCATCAATTATGAAAGATTCTTATGACAACCTTGATTTTACAAAATTGGGTTATCTTCCAGCCTGTGGACATTTTCCTATTGGATTCTGGGTTAATCCACATGTACAGCTCCCTTCTGTCAGAATGACAAAAGACAATTGATTTTGTTTCATGGTGGATTCTTATCAACGCTCTCCTCTGCTCTTAGCCAGTCTTTGACTGATAGGGTGTTAGAGGAAAGGTTCATTAATTGATTTGTAAATAATTACAGCTAAGTCTTCACTTTTGACTAGCTATCAATAAAGGCCTATCCTTTTTTTCACTGGTGAATGCTTTCAAATCACCTTCAGTGTCCAACTTTCAGCCACAAAATTCATTAAAATCATTAGGTACTTTCAGAGCAGCACCCACCTGTGATGGCAGAGGTAAGAGTGTGTCAGCATTTCTCTTATACCACTTATGAGGATGGATTAGAGAAAAGCAAAAAGAAACAAACAAATAACATGCCTGGAAAAAAAACCAAAGGCAAATCAATTGTTTCTTAAAGTGGGATTTCATTCTCAGACCTGGTGGTATTTCATCAGATGCACAGAGAAAAAAAAGGCAAGTACTTGGTCCATGTGTTCCTACATATGCAAAGCCTATGGGTTCATTACCTGTATGCACACATGCACACAGGTGGTCTGTCCATCCATGTTTCCAGCAATTTTTGAACCTGTTGACTAAATTCAGACATGTTTGACAGAACAAAGCTGCAGATTTTGTGACAACATGCTGCTAGGTCCATGCAAGGGAGACCTATTTAGTGTCCCGATGAAGCAGAAAGCTGCAGAACGAGCTCCACAGCACTAGACATTTGAGAATTACTCCCCTATGGGGGAAACGAGGTAGCCAAGGAGACTAGAAAGCAGATACACAGACACACATCCCTCCCTCCTGTTTGTAAGTCCCCAAGCAAGGGGAAAAAACAGCAGCCAGAACTCACGAATCAATCAGTATCTGTTCTTGAAACCCCAGGTTTCATTTGTTTTAATGGTTCTGGACTTAAGGTTCTCATCTTCTTAGCAGAACAGAACATTCTTCTCACGCAGAACAGAAAACCCCGCATACAAATTTCAGTTTTCAGAGAAAAAGTACAAACTCAAGTCTGAAAAGTGCTATAATTCTTAAGGCGATCCTTTCATAGGCTGTTAATATGTTGAAGATGTAATAAGAACACACTGAAGCTGTCACACACTCGAAGTAGAAGTACCACTACCCAAGCAACTGCACCATTTTTTGAGACCACATTTTATGTGGCCAGCACAAGGCAAGGCAAGTTATATTTAATTCCTTGTGCATAATGCCACCAAATAAGGTACAGAGTCCTATTGGAGAACTGCCTGTTCAGCATTACCAAATAATTGACCACAAAGCCACCTTTACTGCTGCTTTCCAGTAACAGCCACCTGCTCCACATTAACAAGCACATAACCTCTCCACCTAGCTCAACAGAAGAGAAAGACATTCCACCAACTACACAGCAGTTTATTGTATTTTTAATTTTTTTTTGTTATTCACATCTGCTCCGTTTGTCAATCCATGCTCTCTACCTGATAAATATCTATGAGCCTTTCAATTCCCTTGCCTTCACTATTAACTCTTCAGAAGGAGCTTAAGCTGCAGTGCACCTAAAATGGTGGATGCTGGTCACACACCAGCAGCTCCACACACAAAACACAGAAATAGCAGATGTTCTGGTGTTAGTTTCTCTCCTGTGTCATTTCGCCTTAAATGCCTAGCCAGTGTATGTTGAACACCCAGATGTTGAGCCTCTTCAGTCACATCCCCACTTGCTCACAGAGTAAAGGTACGAGTAACCATCACAGCGGGTTCACTCTTTGCCTTTTCAATAGAAATCTGTTAAGAGAGGCAAAAATCTCCCTCATACTCATAGCAGAAAGTTTGAAAGTTCAAAACTTCTCAGTGTCATGGATCTAGGTGAGACCTGGCAAATTAGCTTTATGGAGAAAGACACTTCTCCAGGTTTCCCAAACATGGCCCAGTCTCCTCAACCAGCCTATGCTTGCTCAGCTGCAGTGGTACCATTTGCTACTAGCAGAATGGAGACCATACTAGTAGCTAGTAGCAAAAAGCCCATCAAAGACAGAGCAAGGCAAGCAAGCAGGAGGCAGCAAGAAGGTTATATCCTGGCCATGTTACATGGTCCTTGCACCCTTATCCTATGGGAGTCGCTGACTTGCCTCAACAAGATTTGGAATACGCGCTAAGTAGCTTCATTCCATCTGAAACATAAGTGAGCTGCTGGTCAGTCACATCTGACATCACCTATGCACAAGGGAAGGGTTTTCTGAGGAATATTTTGGCAGACACAACAGTATCACCTCCTGCCCACAAAGCAAATGAACCTCATATCTAATGGATGTTTTCCCTTGAAGCTCAGTCGTGGCTTGATTCTTGGATATTATTTAAGACTTAAATGGGGAGACCCAAACGTAACTTAGAGAAACACATTGCAAGAAAAGACAAGCTGGCAACATGTTTCAATTAAAACCTCTCTAACTTAAGAATCTGTCTTTAAGCCACGCAGAGAAGCCTTTAAAAATCTGATAATCACTTAATAATATTTCACGCTTAGTGCTCAACGTGCACCTCAGCTACAGCTTTTGTAAACTGTGGCGCTAGTCTTACTCCAGATGGCAAGCAAAATAATTTATAAACAACAAAGTTCAGCAGGTTTATGGCAGCTGTTCAATCCCAGCACTTTGGCCACCCACTTCAGCAAAACTGAGAGCTTTCAATCAGCTCCTGCCTCTCACGGGGCCTTCCAACAGTACCAGAGCATGTGTTCAATATGTTTGCAGGAAGCAGCCAGCCAAACAGGGAGGAGTAGTCATCCAGGCAACCCTGGAGCACACCTGCAGTGTGCTCACCCTGCCTTGTTCTTTTTTTTTTTTCTTTTTTTTTTTTTTTAAAAAAAAAACAACAACAAAAAAAACACATGAACCTAGGTGAGAACAAGCAGCAAGATGTTTCAGAGTTTAAAGCACACCTTTGTTAAAAAATATAGTTCCTACAAAACAATTTCAGTTTGCCGTAGCTCAAATGCACGATATAATCTTCCCAGCAGGATCATACTACAAATGCAAACATAACATCTCTCAGGGTCAGAAAGGTTCTTTTTACTGTTGTACCTAAACATATGCTGAGTGTTATAAGAAACAGAGTATGTCAAAAAGGGCCTTCTCTGTACCTGACAGATTCTCATTTCTATTTCCTCCTCTCCTCTTTTCTTCCTTATGCTTACTTTGGATCTACTTTTCTTGTGTCCCTTCAAAACCTTCTTGTCCTGAGTTGGCCTTTGAGGCACAGAGGAGAAAGGAATAGCTATTGCTTCATGGTCTCTTTAAAGGTCACGCAATCTGAACTGGACAGAGGCAAATTCAAAGTCACTTTAAGCTCCTCTGATTATGGACATATCCACAGAAAGCATTCTGGAAACTGCATGACCACATTAAAGTGGCACTAAGCCCAATAAAATATACCCTGCCTGTCAACATAGCTGATTAGCCTGGGCTCCATGCCCTGGCAGTCACAGACACACAGTTTCCAGGAGGCTCAGGATAAGCAAAGCTGCACAGAGACTTGCCCTAAGTACTAAATATGTCTGGAGTCTGCTAAGGGTGTCAGGTCATCAACACATTCAATCGACCTGGAACAGTCACCCTGGATGTGTATCTCGTTGTTTCAGTTGGTAAGAAAGCAGCTTGTCTCCTGAGGAGCCCAGTCCTAGCTTGGTAAGCTTTTTACAAATATCTGACTTGAGGTGGTTTGCTGGCCTTGCCAATCAGGTGTGACACGCGGACAGTGCTGGCTCGCTTTGCCTGACACCAGCACGCTGAGCCTGAAGGGATGTCTAGCAAGAAAAAGGTGCTTCTGGTGGAGGAGGCCATCCCTACACAAGTAACTGAGAAAAACATTCCTTAAATACATTCAGCATCCCATGTCTCCTGGAGCAACGATTCTGAATCCAAGGTTTCTGTATCACCTCAAAAAACAAACACCAGTTAATGCTGGATTCTTCTCCAAGGCGTCCTGCTCCTCCTCCTCTCCCAAATCCTGTGGTTTCCACAACATACACAAATTTGTTGAAATGAAAAGAGCACAGCTTTGCATTATATTATTGTGTAAACATAATTTGTGTAGAGCTATTGTATAAACATCGGTTAAGAACTAATTCAGGGCTTTTAATGAGTTTACGGTCTGCTCACAATTGCCAGGAAGTATCAGCATGCTGAGGAGAAAAAGGATTCCTTTAGTTTTGACACACAGCAGGTTTCTAAGTAAGGCAGACAACTGAAGCTATCACTCTTTGGTATGGGGACGTGATCATAATCGACAACAAGTAGTAATAGTCAAGGCAAGACTAAGGTTATCTAGATAGTAATAAGAGTTAAATCTACATTTGTAGAAGAGTAAAGTCATGATCATTAAGCACAATTGCTACTCTAATTGCAACCCTGGACTTATGCTAGAAAATGATTCTTGGTCAGCAGATTTTTAGTCTGACATCTAAAGTTACACAGAACACAATTTCGTTGTCACTGGGCAAAAAGGGGAAAAAATGCACTGAGAAACAGGTCAAATCCAACCTTTTGTGTAGCAGCAGTTTTAAAGGGGAGAGTCCAGTGGAGGCAACAAAGATAGGAGAGGTGCTCCAGCCCTCTGATCGTGAGGACAGGCTGAGGGAGTTGGGTCTGTTCAGCCTGGAGAAGAGAAGGTTCTGGGGAGACCTTACAGCAGCCTCCAGGATCTGAAGGGGCTACAGGAAAACTGGGGAGGGGCTGTTTATAAGGACCTGTGGGGATAGGACAAGAGACAATGGTTTTAAACCAGAGCAGGGGAGATTTAGAT
>VWZK01004503.1:502626-541337 GCA_013396935.1 Baryphthengus martii
TTTTTTTTTTTAAGAGAGAGAGAAGGAAAGGGATCTGGGGTGAAAAATTACAAAGTAAACCCCTCCCCAGTTGCACAGTAGCCTTCTGCCTTCTCCTCTTCACCGCTCCAGGAGACACCAGCCAATGGCTGTCCCAGTCCTGAGGTTGCAAAGAGTTAACATGGTAAGAGTTAAAAATGCAGCACCCAGTCGTGACACTGGCAATGGTGGAAGGAACGGGTCGGACTAAGCTCTGGTTGAGCAGCATCTCCCACAGCAGCACTCCACGGGTGTGCGCTCTCGCATGCCGTGGGCTAAAGCACTAATTCTGCAAACAACAAGCCCAAGGCAGCAGAGCAGGAGAGCTCTGCCTTGGGTGTAATGTGAGGCACGCAGCTGAAAGCAGACAGCTTGCAACCACAGAAGTAGCTCGGGTATCCAGGAAATCAATATTTGTGTGTTATTATTCTCACAGACATCCCCATTTGCTGATCCAACACTTGTTCCTGCAGAAACAGGATCAGGGAGGCTGCCGGCAGCTGGCCGGCGAGCACGGCCTGCTGCCCCTGGAGCCCGGCTCCTGACCCAGGGCCAGCGCACAGGCACCCTGCCTTCACAGGCAGGCAGAGATCTGGGACTTATAATAAATATAAAGAATACCTTCTCATTCAAAAAAACCACAAGTGAACAAACAAACAAAAAAGGATGAGTAGAAGGAGGCATATTTTCAACATTTCTCCTCCTCAGCAAAATTTCAGGACATGCTCTTCCCAGAGTGTGGCAGCTGCTTTGCACAACTTCTCCATCCCATTTCTGAGCAAACTAGACCAAGAACTTGTGTTAAAACCAATCAGGTGAGATGGTGCCTTAAGGTATAGAAATATTTTATAACTCACACCTCTTCCTGGATTAGCAACTAAATAACTAAGCAAATAGTGGTGCGTTGTCCACCCTAGCTTGACTCCAGCGATGCACATGGCAGAGATGTGACCTAGCAGCCTTCCTCACAGCCTAAGATTCCTGGAAAGCCTGCATGCCCAGGCTGCCAGCACCACCAAACCCCATGCTGATGTGTCTGTATTGATATAAGAACCAACCCACACTTGCTAAATGAAATAACTCTACATCTTCTGCAGCCATGTGTCTTTTGTAGCAATGAATCCACCTGCTGTAAGCTCAGCCTGGAAGAGCTGTGCCAGACCTGTGCGTTTCAGTTTTCTGTGCTACAGGCTCCTGCAGATTGTCCTCGTGTGCATTTGTCTGAAGTGAAAGATAGATACATCCCACTCAGAGCACATAGAGTCCACTTCTTACATTTAACATCCATTTCCTCTCCCTGCTTTTCCCAGATAGAGTTTTAAAACATCTATCACTTGCAGTCCTTATTAACTGGGACTTTTCAAGGATGAAATCAAGTGTTTCTGTTGGACAAATAACTTAAAACAGCAGACCATTCAAAAGGTCCAACCTCAATACACAAAAAATAAAAAAAAAAAAAGATTAAGGCAAGAACAAAATTGGTCCTGGATGCCTGGTATATTTACCTTTTTACATATTGGCTGTTTGACAGTGAAGAACAGGTAGAAGGGATGACTGGCCTGGCCTGACGACAGGAACGCAGCTTGGAATCGTGCAAAGACAAAACATCAGCTCTCTTTCATTGCATGCTTACCCAAAGGGAAGCCATGGATGCTAATATTACACTACCTGAAAGAAAACTACCTAGAAACACACCATTCCCTCCACATTCCCAACCATATACTTGTAACTTTCGCACAAAATAAAAACAAAACAAAACCAAAAACCACCACCAAAACTCACGTGCTCAAAATCTGCACAAGATAAAACAAATAGTGATACCAAATAATCCATCTGGAATCTAGCCCATTAGGAAAGCTCATGTCAGGATTATGAGATTAGATCCGACAGAAAAAACTTCTAGAGAATAGAGACATGGATGACCAACTTCTAGAAGCTTTTGTCAGCCCTGCAGACAATTCCTCCTAAAGGCCCAACATACCAGTTCTCTTCCCCTTCCTTATCTCACCCAGCAAATGGATGCTGTTAAATACACACATTTCTTTCAGCAGGCTACACAGACAGAAATACACACAGTTAATTAATACTGCAGTAATTTCTTTGATCTCCCAAGGAAAACAAAATTTAAAAGTCATACTATTTCAGCCTAGAAGCTTAGAGTTAAAAAGCTTAGGAAGTCATCCGGGACTTTGAATTCAAGAATCATTCAGCTGATGTCATTAAAAGAGCTGAATTAGACTTGTAATTATTCCCTTATGAGTTCTGCTGTCAGTCTGAGGAAGAAGGGTATTCATTTCTGTCCTCAAAATTGATTTATTTTGATGAAAAAACAAAAGGGTTAGAGACAGCAGGAACTTAGTTTTACAGTACATCTGATAGAATACAAGAAAATAAGTGTCAAGAGTGAACAACATCCCTGCCAGTCAACAGGAGCCGTACCTTCTGTGTACGCTGCACGGCACTTTTCTAGAGATCCTCAGGATAAATCTCATCTCCACAGTTCCGGCTGGCTATCCACTGCTTAGTGCTGGAATACTTCATTAACATGCAAATGCTTGACAGTTATTGGGCTTAAGTACATCTGCATATTTATAAACAACCATTCCAAACCACAGCCCCATTTACGGAAACTGTTTAATGATACCGAACATAAAGTCCTTCTCGTATCCATTGAAAAATATGTTGCAGCCAGATTCACTCCCTTTATATTTAAATGGTACTTTAAAAAAATATTATTCACACAGGTAGGTCAAAAAATGCCTCAATCAACTTTTTCATTAGTTTTTTTATTTGTTCTTTTGTGGCAATCAACCTTTTATCTTTTTTTTTTTTTTTTAAACCTATTTTTCAATTGAAAAGGCAAAAAGAACACAAAGAACAAATGACATTTTGGAAATCAACACAAGGTAAACCTAAGGCAATGAAAAGCAAACATCCATTAAAACCTATTTAAGCAGAAATCTGTAAAATATTCAATCAAAATGCGCAACCTCTGTATTTCCAAAGCAAAGGCTTGAGATGCACCAGACAAACAATGCAGAGGATTAAAAGCTGCTAAAAAAGAAAATCTACAGATTTAATTTCTTTGCTCACAATAGTAATTCTGCACACCTCAAGATGACTTCTATTTGTTCTGCAATATCACATCCTAGAAAGCACATGCCAAGTCCAGCATAGGCACTGCTAATTCTAGTAGCACATTCTACCCAAAGCATTTGGAATTTTTAGCAGAGAATATCACAACTTCGGCCGTGAATTTGGATTTCCCCAAAATGTTCACAGAAATTATATTCAGTGATAAAGATTTAAAGAAAGAAATCAGGGGGAAAAATAATAGACAAAAAGAAGCCAAAAGCAGGACACAAACAGTTACTAATTAATAACTTAATATTTATTTTCTACTGCTTGAAGGCCAAGAGAAGAGTACATTGTTGTAGAAAAGAATGGGAGCAGATGAAACAAGGTAAGGGGTAACTAAGAGGATTGCACTCAATCATTCCAGAGAAGCAGAGTAATTTCTGATTCCTACTCTTTTCTCTTTTAATGAATCAGAGTAGAAGTTGCATATTCTTCCTCAACACTCATTTTAAATGCACTATATTTTTATTTGGGGTGGGTGGGAAAGAAACAAGTTATCAATTTATATAGGTAACTGGCGATTTTCTTTGAATCTATGGGACTTTATCCAGCTGAAAAGTAATGTATAATTTATACACGTGTACTCCCATTCACTGCTAAAATAGAAAATACATTCTCTCAAAGCGAGGCTTAGTCAGTAACCTCCAGCATAGTACAACTGAGGATTATTTATTTTGCCCTGTTGCACAAGTGACACTACTAAACCATGGCCCTTGTCCCTTATTTCTATCAATTTGGGTAGGAACCAAACACAAACCTCTGCCCTGCCACCCTTGAAGCATCAACGAACCCGCACAGAGCTGCAAAACCTGAACCAAGTATTTCATTATAGACAAAAAATGAAGATGAGCTGCACTTGCATGTTTAAAGGAAGTACAGGGCTGAAAGCCAAACATCTTTTGTAATAGAGACCGAAATCCAGAGGATTCCTGCTCTATAGATGACATAAAAAGCTTTGCTGTGTCTCCTGCTTGCTGGCCCATTGTCTGCAGAAACAATTTTAGATATTGATGATGAGGAGAAACTGAAATATCTGAAATATTAGCACAATATCCCAAAGTGTTACATAAGTAACAGTAAAATATAGAAGCATAATCATTGCTTGTTTGGTCCTGCTTGGCTGTATTTATCATTGTATTGGTGTCAAGCATGTTCTCGTCTCTCTTTGGACTTTTATATGACAAGTCAAAGCAATGAAAGGTGAAGTTCTGGAACAGAGAGGAGATGTCATAACAGCTGCTAGTGCACAAGAAAAGAAATTAACTTACTAGAACAGAAATACAGCCATTTGAAAACTGAAGCCAAGAAATTCATGGTAGAGTTGGGTTTTCAAGTAAAGAAAATGTGCAATAAACACAAAAATGTAAGGTATGAAAAAATTCTAGACAGCACTCATTAAAAACTAAACATTTTTCATTTACAGGAGCTAAATTTGACTGCTTATTTCCCACTCTAAGTGTAGAAAATACCACAGTAAAACTAACTGGTACAGCCATGCAGACACCCACATTTTCAACTACACATGATGTTGAGACTAAATTACATGATTATTCTATATATAATTCACATACTATGATATCTCTTCAAGATAAAAGAAAAAAAAGTGAAAATAAGACCATTTTATGTGAAGATGTCTGTATTGGTCTCGTGTATTTAACATAAGTATTGTGCTTTCTCCTCGCTTCGGATTCATGTTTCCTAGACTCCAACTAAACTAAAAGTAGGAATGCACACAGCTAGGACTATATTCTTTTGTTCCCATTGCCTAAAATCCAGCCTCATTACAGCATGTAAAGATTGAAGGTAGCATTTTCAAAATCTGCAAAGCATTTTAGCTTTTAAGACTCTTCTTCAGAACCAAATTCAGAATCATTTTTCTCACTGGAAATCAGTGACGCATCTTTCAAAGACAGCATTTTTTATACTGGCACTAGAGGTCTTTAAATAATTTATCATTTCTGAAAGTTTTATCTCCAGCCTATAAGTTTTTCTTGTGTTTTATATTCCTAGAAAAGCAATCACAAAGACTGCTTTTTGTTGAATAAATACAACAAAAGACAGTAGTAGAAAGCATGGGGAGGTTGGCTGGTTGTTTTATGATAAATTAGTTTGTATTTTTTGTGACTGAATAGTTTGTTTGCATGTTTTGGGTCGTGCTGTGTACCACTTTGGCCCCATTATTGTACCAGTGGTGAAACAGCTGATAAAACACAGACCCTGTTGGAGATAATATACTAATGACAACTCATCATCAGGACACTTGAACCTCGTGACAGCTTACTCCTATAAGGAGGAGATGGTTCTTGCATAGCCCTTTCTCAATTCTTACCTTTCCACCTCAACTGCCAAATGACTGATATGTTGCCTACATGAGATTAAGAATCTTCCTGAGAAATCACAACTTCACATAAGAAATGAACATATTACACCAAAAAGATCAGCAAAATGGTTTGGGCTCATACAATATCACATCACTGGGATCATCACTGAGTTTCTTCTCCTGTATCTTGGCATGTGCTTACAACTGAACTCTCTGCTCCATTATTTTCTTTTCATTTACCAAAGAGATTGCGAAAAGTCAACCCTCCCTCTTGCAGATGGGACATACTGTCACCTCTCAGTCATGTAGTGACATGTGCCCAGTATGAGAGGAAAAAGAAAGAAGGCTAAATGAGTGGATATTTTTTGAAGCACATGATGGTTAAAACAACATTTTATTAAAAGTGCCAGGTGGGGAGATGTATGGAACCAGTCCCTTCTAAGAGAGGCTGAGCTGTATTTGCTTCTTTCAAGCTTCATCGCTTTGCTTAGGGTTGATATCAAGGCTTTGGAAAAGAGAGAAAGCTCAAGGAAGGAGAATATCATCTCCAAAGAAATAATCCTTCATTTCTTCTTTTGATCTTAAGTGTTAGCAGAAGTTTAGGGTCTTTGAAAAGTGCTCAGAAAACCCCTGAGATCCCTATTGACAAGGCTTTGAAGACCACTGAGTAAACAATCTCATTTTAAAAATGAACTCTCACATTGCTTCAGAATAATTGCCAGTTTGCTTCTCTTACTGAACACCATAAAAAAAGAAAGTGTGACTATATAAGGCGCATACACAAGAATCTGAAATACAGAGGGCAGGTCAGACCCAAGACATATCTGAAAACCCTTCCACCAGGATGAGAGCTCAGGATTCGGTGCAACCCAAATCAGGTTTCCCAGAACAGCCTCATTCCTTCTGCCCCATCCTAACATAACCAATATTCACGGCAGGACAGCACAGCTGATTGTTGTCCACTGTACGCTAAGTATTTTGAACATGCCAAAATCACGCCAATTTTTGAAGAAAATCAAAGATTTTACCATGCTTTCTCAGCCTTGTACAAAACCAATATTTTTATCTAAACAGCAATCCCCAATTACCAAATATTTTCAGTTATTTTCAGTTACAAAGACCCAGTTTCCAGCAAAATTAAACTGTGTGGGCTGAACTTTTCCTTTCCTATTAATATAAACTTCAGTTTCCACAAACAAATTACTTGAAGAATACACACAGTAAAATCCTAGTGGCCTTTTCTTTGAGAAGCTTTAGAACATACTTCCTTTGGATCAGGAACTGGCAATGCGTCAAAGAAAGGTCTGTCTGTTGGGAACATCCCTGTTTTTTTGATTGGTTGGTTTGTTTTGGTTTTTTTACTCAAAATTTCCCCAGATCTTTCTACCTAGTAGAAAATAAAAATCTGAGCACACACCCCTCATAAAAATAACTTAAATTTCAATACATAAATTCTCTAAGTTTATGCTGATGGGGTTTCCCTTGCAATTACAATAATAAAAAGCTGCTGTTAGGTTATACACAATCTCTCTGCTCCTCAATTGGTGAAGTACCACAGAGAACTGCAGGAAAAATTAATTATTTTGCCCTCATATCAGGGCTGGAGCAGCACACAGTTAGTGTAGCTTGCACATATACTGCATAAAGAGGAAACAAAACATCAAATAGCTTGATGGTTTAAAGAGCACTTTCTGTTTGAGGGGAGGGAGAGGTGGGAAGGAATGTTTATGTAAACAAGGCAGAGAAACTACAGAGAAAAAATATGCAAGAACATAATTAAAATCTGTATCATAATGCCTACATACAACATACCAACCGAGATTACAGGACCAATATTAATTCTAACGTCAAACTTTCCAGTGTTACATTTTACAACTTAATAAAATTCTTTTAAAAGATGCTTTTCGTGTGTAGTCTCTATTAGAGCACAATGGACTCAAGATGATTTCTCAAAAATGGACTTTTATCGAGCAAAAACTGAAAACTTTCTTTAAATTCCGATCACAGTTGTTTGATGCGATCTGAAAACAGTTTCATACAAGTTTGCACAAAAATCCTTCTGGTATCATTTATGAGAGCTACAGGTATTAAAGACTAAGATTCACATTTAGGTTTCACTTTACTAAATTGGGTAATTTTAAGGTGACATGTCTGAAGATAATTGCTTGTGTATTCAAAGGCAATATGAAAATAAGGGAAATGGTCCCCTGCTATGGGAAAGGTAATTATTCCCCAAACATTTTTACTTGTGTTTTGTTTTACCAATAAAATCAGGAGTTTTAACTTGGTAAGAAAGAGGTTTCTTCAACAAAAAGAAAGGAAAAGCTACATCTCTGTTAAGTCAAAACCAATTCAGACACTTGTCATTCTCCCAAACTGCAAAAGATTTTGAGGCCTAAGAAGCATAAGCAGGGCCTAGCAATTTTTCTAAATTTTTTTTTTTTTTTTAAAAGACTCTGGCTTTCGCATGTGAATTATGCATTTCCAGCAGGGGACAAAGATCAGAAATTTAAAGGAGCTGTTTGTGATTTTGGATGGGATGTGGCACACAGATAAAAGAGCAAACATTTTTCCCCTTGGTTTAATGCTAGCACTAGATTCCTAAATTAAGCCCAGCAGGAAACAAACATCCACCACAGATTTCAAAAGATATCTCACATCTTTGTATTAAAACGTGTTATTTTAAGAGTCCCAAATGCTGCATGTCTGATTTTTATTAAGTCCAGAGCCAACATAGGAAGTGTTATTTGATTTATTTTAAAAGAACACAGAAAAATGTTAGCGGACAACGGGATGCAAATTGCAGGAAGCCAAAAGAAAATTGAGGAGTAGGAGATAATGGGCCTGATGCTATTATCTATAAGAATACTAAGGCCACAGGCTACAAAAAATTACTCTGATGACCTTGAGAGTTCACTCAGACTAAAGAACATGAAGTTAGTGGGTTTTTCTGGGGGATGAAAGGAGGACAGTCTCAATTTTTCTTTTCCAAATGGACTGAGGAGATGTTTCTGGTATGCACTTCTGATTTCCCTCTACACCAAAGAGCTACTGATTTCCCTCTACACCAAAGAGCTACAACGTCGTGTTCCTGTGCCGGGCAAAACCAGACATCACCCCACATGTTCCTCACACATTTCATGTGTGATTCTTGGTGAAGAGAACAAGAATTCTAGATTCATATACAAATGCAGTTAACATGTCCAACTCTTAAAATTCTTCTCATCTAACACTCTGTCTTTCTTTATACAAAATGTGAAAGCACCAGAATAGGATTTTTCCCAGTTCAATTATTGTACACTGAGCTTTTATTTTGGAGGTTGCAGATACTTTTTTTTTTTTTCCCCTTCTTTCCCACTGACTTTGATGATGTTTTGGGATTAAAACAAGGAGCAGGCAGTTCCCATGAGATGAAAGACATAACTGCAAAGGACACTTACTTAGAAGATTTAAAAAAAAACCAACCAAAACAACAAACACAACAAAAACACACTCTTTGAGTTTCAGATGCTGTTATATATTTAAAGAAACACTCCCTTGAATAGGCTTAGACGTCAATATTTTAAATATGCTTCTGCTTTTATCAACTCTAGTTGGAAATGTTTGAAGGTTTTAATTGCCAAGCTGATGAAAATTATAACAACAGATTTCCAATGCATTACAGACAGAAAGAATAACTCTAAGTTTTTCTGTAAACAGTGCCAGTAATAAAATCTAAGTTTCATTCTGATTTATGATCAATTATATTTCCCATCCATCCTTACCCTAGTGATACCATTTTGAAAATGTTCCCCACATCACTCCCCAATCCGCTAACTTCCAGCTGGGCACAGAGGCGGCCCCTGCTACGGCAAGTCCTGAACTGGGGTTCAAGAGGCTCAGAGAAACTCTCAGGCCATAGCAGAGCTCTGGTAGACTCACATGTCTCTCAGAAAGGACTAATTTATCTTCCTTCTTTATCCAGTCCCTTATTTCATAACATTTTTTGTGCTTCCACTTCCAGCCCTGCCCAACCCTCCCGTAACTGGCCAAGACAATGAAAGGTTATTGGGTGAAGAGAGGAGGCAAGGGAGGTGAAAGCAAAGGAAAAAAAAAAAAGGGGGGGGGGGCGGAGAAAGAAAAAGGACGGAGGGGAACAAAAAAGTCTTATTTTCTTTGAGAAATAAGCTAAAGAGAGAGCACAGAAGTACTTTTGACAGCAAGTAGAATTCCACATGCGTGAATGAGCTTTCTCACACTCTTGGGTCAGCTGAACAAGAGGAGAAAGGAGACCTTTGGTTTCTGTTCCTGACACTACTTCTGCATGCAATCCAAGCCACATTGATTTATATTTCCTTCCATGCAGGCCTAAAATAAGCACATAAGAGCTTACATACATCTTCCACATTGTGGCCAAGACTAATTCATTGGTTAGAATACACTTTGAGATCCATGGGTAAAAACTGCAAAGAACTGTCAGTAATTTCTAACTAAGGCCCTGACTGGCATGAGAAGATAAAGGAGCACATACTACTTCAGGTACCTAAACTCACTACCTTCTGCCTCCAAGTTTCAGATCTTACCATAGATTGTTTCTAATACCTCAAAACTTTTGGCTCCAACTTTAGAAATCCACCTTTGTCTGTGAGACTGATGAAGCACTGCATTAACTACAAACCCAGTTTAAAAATTATGCAGGGCCCTAAGAAAACACAAATATCAGTTAACATCCAAAACTCATCTTTTGTAGAAGGTCAGTGAAACTACACTCAAAACTCCCCTGGATGTACTGACCTTCAGGTGTAATAATTAGGCACGACTTTGCAAAAGATGAGTTCATCATTTGCAAGTTTTCTATTTGATAAAGAATAGAAAAGATTACATACTCTAAAGTAAAAAACATAAAAGATGTGTTTACTATTCATTGCCAGCTTTGGAACCTAGGAGTCTCCTCCTTCCATTACATTTCTCAGCTTTCTAATGTACTTAAGGCTCATATTTCTCCATAATCCTAAAATGCAGATTTATCCTTTTATACTGGATCCTGTTATTTGCTTCCAATCACTCAGCTATCCTGCAGGGTTTTTCATCAAAATTTCTCCTCATTCTGAAGTACCAGCATTTTGTTAAATTGTTCCCGAATGTCAAATACAGAATTGCTCTTCAAACATGATTTAGTTTTGGTTTTAAACATGAGTGTGCCATAACTGCTATTTATAATAGTAGTGGTATCGTATCACCATGGGCTGTGGCTGTCTCTTGGACATGTTTGCGTTCAGTGCTCTTGCACGTAAATTGTGAAGTCAAAGGGGGGGGGGGGCGCGGAGAACATGGGGACAGAGTCACAAAACAAGAAAAAAGAAACAAAAAAAACCAGCTTTTGTGAGTTTTGTGAGGTCTTGTACAACAGTGATTCCCAATTCATGAATTTCACACAAATACACAACCTTCTTAAAGCACATCTACACCTAAGTACATGGACATTCCAGATTGTTTTAAATATATGTGTAGCTTACATTAATATTTATCTAAATAGAAGGGATATCTTAAACCAGAAATAAATAGAATATATTTACAAGCTTCATTGGGAATGTTGATAAATTCATAAGGGGTAGTCTCAAGACTATTAGTCTCAAGAAAAAGCTGTAAAACTCAGCGTGCCCCCAAAGGTGACAGTTATGCATGACCCAAAGACATTATGGCATGGTTAAGCTTTGGTATTTTTAAAAAACTAGACCCTAAGAGGCTTTCTCCCAGTTTCAGAGTTCTCCTTAAGTGACATGATACCGGTCATGATTTCTCAATGAACAGCTTCATGAAAGGACGCCATGGATGCCAGTGACCACTCAAATCACATTTTGGACTCATCTCCATTGTAATGATCAACCACCTCTTGTTAAACATGTATATTCAAAATCTGGAACAAGGTTTTCACTGTAAATAAACAAGAAGTTGAGCTGACACACACTTTCACTAAACTAAACCAACAACTCAGCACCTTCGTGTTCTTTTAATATAAAATTCATCTTTAGGGACTGATAAACTGACTGAAGACTGTTACAGTTCAAGAGAAAATGATGAAGTCCTCAATTTTAAACTACAGATCACCACTCTGCAAAAGCTGCTTCAAAAACAGTGAAAAGATTTTTTTAAATGGGAAATGTAAATCACAAGACTTCTTATGGAAATGCTGGTTTATCTTTAATGCTGCCCCGACAATAGCTTTATTGTCACTGGAAGTAGTGAAATGGAAGAAGTTTGTTATAATTATCTCAGTGTATTTAGTATTTTAAATTGAGCAAATTACATGAATTGACCTTTAAAGATTCAGCTTAGAGAAGTACAGAGGGGATGCCTGGGAAAAAAACATCAGTTCCATCTGCAGAGTGGAACTGGTTATATGTTATGGATGGCTTATGCTCTCGGACTATAAAAAATTGCAGGTGGCTTTGGTTACTAGAGGAGCTATCAGTCAGCCTGAATTATTGACATATTTTGGTGTAGTGTAGCATCAAATACCTCCCTTGGTTTTCTTTTTCACCCTCAAAATGTAAACATTCAGAGCTATCATCCAAAGGAAGGTCACAAGGTTGAACACAGGAACAAGCTATTCCAGTAGCTGCAATTCCATCAAAACCAAACTCTTATCTTGCAGCTGGTACACAGGGGAAAGTTTAACTCTTCTCTTCCATTAGCTTCTCTTAAGATCATTTCACATCAAGAGATAAAATCCAAACTATAAAACTATACCCAGAGAATGTTCCACAGTGATCAGAGAGGGCGTTACACCCTTCATTTGATGCTTAAGCACCAATGACCAAAAGAATCCACTGAGTGGGAAGAAACTATGAAAACAGAATTAAAGAAGAGAACAGGATTCTCAAATACTATCACATCATTGTAAGAGACTTAAAATCACGCAATTTAGAAAGCCTAAGGCAATTCATCTTCGTTCCAAACACATATCAAAACTAAAACTGAACGCCACTGGAAGAAAGAAAAACAAAGTAAGAGGCAAAAAAAGAAAAAGAGAAACTATTTAATCTTCATTATCCTTCCCAATCATACCCTAACATACAATCCCTTTGGATATGACCACACTCTTCCCACAGGATCCCATTCCCTTTCAGTACTCTGAATGGACACTGATAATTGAACAAGCTGATAATTATTTGGCCTTATTCTTACTATTCAGCATGAAGTCCCACATCTTGTTTACTGTGTACTCTTCAGAGCCTGATTTGAACAATGAATTATTCATTTGTTTGTGGGTTTTCCTACAGTGCTCATCACAGCAATATCTGAATGCATTACAAACATTAACTGATTCATTTTCAAATCATCTCTGTGAGATGAAGTGAATGATACCATTGTATGCACATTAGGCAAGGGGAAGGGCATGACACAGGGATATTAAAGCATCTGTTAACTCCAAGAGTGCAAACAGAGCCTCTCAGGGCCAAATTTCTTCAAAACACAGACATTTGTCACACTATTTGAGTCAGCATTAGTAGCACATGTGGATCATACAGGCCTCAGAGCAGGCCCCCAGGAAACGAGTACAATTGTGATCCCTTGATCACCTAAAAATGCTTCATTTCTAAACTACATTGCCCATCAGATGTGATGGGAAAAACGTTGAGAATGGAAGGGAAGAAATTCTCAGAACAAGCAGTTACATTGCAGAGGTGTAAAAGAAGGTAAACAGCAAAAACTCAGATATGACAGCAGGGGCACCAAAGCACAATAAAGATTTGTGTCCTGCTTCTTTCAGAGAACGCCACATTTCAGAGAACGCCACATCTCAGAGAACGCCACATCTCAGAGAACGCCACATCTCAGAGAACATCCATTCCTTATCAGATTCCGGATGGGAAACATAGTGACAAAGGAGGAGGAAAAGCCTGAGGTACCTAATGCCTTCTTTGCCCCTGTCCTTAATAAGATCAGATATTCTCCAGGTATCCATGCCCCTGAGCCGGACGACAGAGACGAGGAGCAGAATGAAGTCCCCATAATGCAAGGGAAAATGGTCAGCAACCTGCTACACCACTTAGACATACACAAGTCTGGGGCTGGAGGGGTTCCACCCCAGGGTACTGAGGGAGCTGGCAGAATTGCTCACCGAGCCGCTTTCTACCATTTACCAGCAGTCCTGGCTAACCAGGGAAGCTCCAGTTGTCTGGAAGTTAGCAAATGTGACACCCAGATACAAGAAGGGCCAGAAGGAGGTTCCAGGGAACTACAGGCCTGTCAGTCTGACCCCAGTGCTGGGGAAGGTTACAGAGCAGCTCATCCTGAGCGCCATCACATGGCACATACAGGATAACCTGGCGATCAGAAGAAATACCACCACACGCTCGTTGCACATCTCAATCCAAGAGCGAGAGACCTCAGAAGCTCAGAAGAGGCAGAACACAAAGTGACAGTAGATGGCTGAAGGGGAGCATGCTCCAGGGACTCTCCTCCCAGCACAGATGGGAGTGTGCCAAGAGAGCAGGCCACCAGAGATCAAAAAATGCTTGGGACTGTCTGCATTTAACC
This sequence comes from Baryphthengus martii, assembly GCA_013396935.1. Classification (NCBI taxonomy): domain Eukaryota; kingdom Metazoa; phylum Chordata; class Aves; order Coraciiformes; family Momotidae; genus Baryphthengus; species Baryphthengus martii. The sequence goes on from VWZK01004503.1 coordinate 516,626, forward strand.
AATGGGGACCACCTTTAATCTCTTCCTGTTAGATGTAATTCACTCAAATACATCTGACCTCATTTAAAAATAATTAAAAACCTCTACATGCTAGTCATATATATTTGTACAACTTCTCCCACAGTTTAAATCTTTTCCCCAGTGTTTAAACCTGACAAAAATTGTACATGTTGATCATGTGGCACCTTACTTAGCCTTCCAATAAACGTCTATCCTTACACTGGGTTTACCTTTCCCAAATACACGTGAAAATAGTTCCAAACTCTGTTAAACTTTCCTAAGGGGCAGGCATGAAGACAGAGCTGCTGCAGTGGAAAAAATCCTTTCAGAATTACTGCAGTACAAAAATAAACGGGTTTCCACTTCCATTCCAATATCCACACTATTTCCAGGAGAAATACAGACGGATATAACCTTACCACACACAGGGCGTCACACACATTGTGTTCAGCAGCTGCAACCCAACAAGGCTGCTCATTACAGTCCAACATTGATCTATTTTTCAGAAGCGACCCAGAATCTGTTCCCAATGCTGCAAAAGGTCCCTTACAGACTGTGAAACATGTTACTGGAAGATGCCCTCAAAAATCTGGTTCAGTTACTGTAGTCCAATTCAAATTATACAGCAAGGACAAGTGGGCCTGGCCTCCATGCAGAGTTGCAATGTCTTTCATTCCTTGACACCAGATTTTCTTCATGGCTTTCCAGGCAGTCTGTGAAAGCCCGCTCTGAATTCAATAATCCCCTTGTGTTGGTTGCAAACCCAGATACTCCTCTCATCTTTGCAGGACTTCCTTGTTCAGGAAAATGGAGTTCATCACTACCAGCAGTGGAAGCTCAGTCTTCCTTTCTCATTCCCAAGGTGCTACAACAGCAGAAACAGGTTGCTCTGGTGGTGTGCATCTATAACGGGGACTCCTGGAACCTGGAATTCTTCACCAGGAGCAAAGATCACAAATAACACCCAATCTCTAGAGACTCCAGTCCTAGATTGAAGTGATATTAAGTACTTCTGCAAAATACTGACTTCATACTTTAAATTAATTAGAAAAAAAAAAAAATCCAGCCAGTTACTGATTAGAAAGAAGCTGGAAATGTACCAGGTACTCTATTCAAAACACCTTGAAAGAAAGTGCACTACTGTCTATATTTGGAAACCATAAATAAGTTGCAAAACTAAAACCATACACATGCAAAATACACATTCAGCCAGTTTTCAAAGGAAGCAAGTGCAGATAAACTACAAGGATAACACACGGTTTGGATATGAACAGGGTTTACATCTGTTACCAGTTAATTAGTTCAAACTTTATCCACGGTGGAGTTTCAAAGTTTCAGAGACATGAGTTAAATAAATTTAGTATGCTGAACAGACATAAAAATCCCCAAATTTTGGTGGTAAGTCTTTCAGCCTTGCAGAAGCACCTTACATGGTTGGAGCACTTCTCAGTGGGTTAGGCACAAACAACACTTTTGGGGGAGCTGGGTTCTTACCCCAGTTCCCATCAGTTTGCGCTTATCTCAAATCAGTCACCTACACACAGTCTTGGTTCTGTGTGCCAGGTGAACGCAGTTGATGGCACAGACTTGTTTAACTAACTCATATGACCAAAGCCAGAAGACAAGTCTAACTCTGTAATTCTTAACCTAGCCTCTATTTACTCCCCATAGTCACAATGAGCTTCACATAAACATCTTTCAAAATCAGTGAACAGCATTTTCGCAAAGTTATCTCCTCACTTTTCAGTTTAATGTAAATAACTATTTTGGGTTTTGCAGAAAGATGAGTCCATCCATTTTATCATCGTTATGAAGGCAAAACCAGTAAAGCTGCATTAAAGCAAACTTTCAAAATGTTTGTGTCCTAACTTTGGTACTTGTAGTTCAAGCTAGCAGTAATGTATATTCAGCAAAGCATATGCTCTACCTAGTCAGAGGTTTAGTCTGTGTTAAGTATTGTTGTAAGACCATAACTTTGCATTCCAGAACTTAATTTTCTCTTTTCAGTATAAGTAAAATAATAGCTATAAAATAGCAGTAAGGCAAAATCAAAACGATGTATCATCATGGTCACCTGTGATGAAGGCATCTCTTTAAATCTCATTCATACATGGCTCAATTTTAAAACAAAAAAAAGGAAATATTATTATAAAAGATACTTCATAGTAACAGCCAATTCTTTTTTTTTTTTTTCTGATCTTGAGGTTCTTCAGAGATACTAATTTTGAAGGAACCTATTTAACCCTAAGAAAATCTTCTAGCAGCTGTGTCAGTTTGGATTGATCATTGCTGAAAAAACACACATGGTAAAAACACAAGTTCCCAATACTTGCAACAGCAGTCTGGAGAGTTGGCTATAGGACACTACATTTCATTGATTTCCTTTTATAACAGTACCACATCTACATTGCAGAACTGTGTCAGAGAGTAACTGTAGAGGGTTTTAGGGAAGAAAAAAAACCGACGACATAAAAAAAATGCCAAATAAACCAAACAAAAATTCAGTCAGTCAAGAACAATTGATTCTATTCCCAGTATCTCCATAGATTCAATATGTTCTTCTTTTGCAAGACATTTTACCTCTATTTCTTATTTTATTTCTTTTCAGTTTCTTTGGTTTTCCTTCTTTTTAAACATTCACTGTTTTAGATTAGTGATTCATATTGACATGAGCACTCTCTCCTTTTCAAAAGAAAGCTATTTTTCTCCCACAACTTTCCCTCATGAAGTCCCCCAGTTGAGTTATGAAATCCTGTTAAAGTAGAAGGTCATTTAAGTAAGACATAAATCAAGAAAAGAAAAGATCAGCTTCTTTCCTGCACAGGTGTCACTTCTATTTATTGTGAGTGCAGAAGCCAGCGATCACAAGTTCAGAATATTTATATTGCAACCCAATCCTCATGGTCCATTGACAACTGATATTTCTTTGTTAAGTAGAGCAAAAGCTCTTATAAACCTGTCGGATCTTGACAGTTTTATAGGAGTCCTAGCAAGATTTTCCAGCAATAGGACACTATCAGACCTTGTAGTCCTGCGTTCCTCAGTGCAAACTGATGCAAACTCATCTTTCTTCTATACTTCAGTGATATTCCTTGAGCCTCATGAAGTGAGATAATTCTGAGCACTCTGGTCTCCAAGATATCTCCAGGCATACCTGGATCCCCTAGAAAAGGGAAAGATTTGGGTGCAGATGAAAATACCCACTTACCTAACCTGGCCATAAAAGATGCCACGTTGCACCTCGGCTGAGGAGAAGCCTTGCCTACCACTAACTTCCAACATAACACTCAGTGAGTGCCCTGCCCTCCCACCAGACTTTATTTTGATGTGTTCATAGATTTTATGAAGGCTCAACAGTTAGTAATAAGGAGTCACAGGCAGAGTGGACAAGTTAATTGGTGGGGGAGGAACCTGTCACAGTTTAGGGTCAGGGCCGTCCACTAGGCCTTTAACAGATGGTCTCTGGTAATCCCCCTCCCTTTCCAATGGGAAAGAGAAAGGGAATGAGGGAGAGAGACTTACTGATTAGAAAAGGAAACTAGAATACTTTTAATAAAAGTTAAAATAATAATAGGGAATATATAAAAATATGTACAAAACCAGCATTGAACCCAAACCCCCCTGATGGCAATTACATCATGCTCACCACTGATGCTGAGGAGCAGACACTGAGGAAGTCTCAGACTGGACACAGCAGCAGATGGGAACCAGATTCTAGAGCTGGATTCTGGAACAGGATTCAGGAACATACAGATCAGGATCAAAGGCAGAATGGACAGAGTCCTCCTCGGATGCCGGCCAGTGAATAAAAGAGGGAGAATCCAACCAAGTGCCAAGAGCAACCTAGAGCTCTACCCTCATGATCCCTCAGCTTTACACCAGATCTGACATCGCTAGTCAGTTTGGGGTCCCCTGTCCTGGCCAATCCTCCCCACAGCTGTGGCCTTTTACTTTCTGCACCCTCAACATGATGCACAAGATCCAGCAGTGGCCTTGGTCTGCACACCCATCCTTGGTAGTAACTCTGATCGTGGAGCATTATCCCTGCCAGAAGCAGCCACTGCCTGTGGAAACAGGCTGCTGATGGCAGACAGGGCAGGGAAATAGAAAAGATGGAGCTGAAAAGTAAAATCACCGAACAGAATTGTTCTGTTCTACCTCAAACCAGGACAGAACCCAAACTTATATGTGTCTCAGGACTGAGACGGTACAACAAGGCACCGCATCGCACTGAAACACACTGGGAGATGCTCAGCTTGAGGAGCGTGAAAAGGGGAGGAATACAAAGTTCTGAGTCGCAGCGCTCAGGCAGGTGTACCTATAAACCTCTCAATGCTTCTTGTTACTGCTTCCCTCAAAAGCAAGATATTTGTCCCTCGGTGTTCTAAGTCTTTGATCTGAACGGAGATAATCTAACATATCAGTCACACAAGGCAGTTATTTCCTCCCCTTCTCCTTGCTTGCTCCTTCCCTCCCAACAAATCAAATTGTATTAGCCCTGTAATGTACATCCTCTCTCACTAGAAGGACATATATCCACATGGATGCAATGTTTATCCAAAATCTCATCAGTAAATTTGAAAGAAAAACAGCAAGGAGAATATTGGCAATTGAGCAGTACTTGCTTTTAAGAAAATAATACTAAAAAAAAAATTAAAAAAAAAAATCAGTGGATTTCTTTAAAGGTTACTTTGATTGTAACAAAAGACTCAGTGACAGGCCAGGTACTGGAAAGCTGTTCTTTGCAGCTTTGGTACCTATCACAGAGCTACAAAACAACCATGGCAGCAAGTGAGCTCTGCTCTCCTCACTCAAGAATATTTCAGATGCAGGATGAAGGTGATGCGGTGACAGGAGGTTTCCTTTCCCCACAGAAAGTGAAAAGACACAAGAAGTATTCAAAAGCATATTGCAATTCTACTAACAATGAAATGAATAAAACAATATTTCCCAATTACTAGGGCTGGAAATTCCACCCTCACCCCTACACAACGTATTCTTGCCAAAATCTTTCTGAACCTGAATGGGACTTGCTGAAGTACCATTAATATGCTTCCATACAGCAGCATAGGAAATGAATCGTATCTGGTCTGCATGGAAGCCTTTAAAATATGCACATATTTATCAGTCTCGTCCTACATGCATAAATCTACCTTTACAATTTATGGAAAACACTGATAAACACTGCTTAGGAGACAAGAAATGGACCAAGAAAGAAAAGGGATGAATTTACATGGGAATTTAGTGTGTCTGCAGGTCATACAAATGAACCCTATTTTTTAATTTTTTTCCCCACGATTAAATCTATGGTGTTATCAAGACAATCAGTTTATTTTAAGACTGTCAACCCAATATATAAATTTCCTTTTGTGCTTGAAATGCCTTTATCAGATAAGATAGTTTTTGTTTAAACTGCTATTTTCAGCCTTTGCTTTGGGGGGTTTGAATATACACAGCAAAGTAACTTGAGATTTCCTACTCTGTTTTAAAATGTGTTTCTTCTGTCTGTTTGTATTTTGTAATTTCCTGTCAAATAATCTCACCATAACTAACTTTCCTTTCTCAAACCTACTACTTTTTCCTTTTTTTTTTTTTAAGCCATTCCCACTTCCTGAGGATGGTAATAAAACACTGATTACATTCGGCTGTTATCTGCCTTTTCTTCCCCTCCTTCCCCCTCCCCTCACTCCCTTTGTCAAAGCCAGCAACTCAGGTTTCAGCTCTTCATGGGCTGAGAAAAAGCACATAATGGGGAGAGGAAGCAAATCAGACTGCAGGAATCCAGATTCATTAGAGTTTATTGGGTCAATCAGCGGCTGGAGCAGAGCCAGGCCATTAGGTTGTGCAGCCCCTGAAGTCTGGATGCGTGGCTCTCCTCCCAGAGCCAAGAGAGCTCCGTAGCAGCCGCCATAACACCGGTGCACACGGGCACTGTGCCCCATCGTCTGCCATGGCCGGACAGCTGGAAGGAGAAAAACGCTGCTTCAAATCCATTACAAAGAACTGGAGAAAAAGTTCGCTTGGCCAGTCTCTTATTCATTAAATACAAGAAGCTGCTCATTTTTCCAACTGAATTCTCTCATCGGTCTTAGCTAATTCCCACCAAAAAAAACCAGCCTGGTTTGCTAGTGTGTTGCCGTATGGAGCCTACAGAGTATTTATCTTTCTTCTTCAACCTCTTCCATTTGTCTTCAACTGCACATTTTCTTTTCAGCCAAGCTTAGTCCTCACTCATCCCTCTATCTTCTCACTCTGGCCCCCACTTCCCACTATCCACAAGATGACAGCCCTACCTATTTTAGCAGTCACTCCTTGCCTCCTTTCCGTTATCTATAAACTTGCTCCAAGCGTAGGCTGAAGCCAAAGCACTCGCTTCCTCTCTTCCAACTCTACACTGGATCATGTCCAGCTCGGCTTCCGCTGTTTCCCTGTGAATGAAAGCATTTTCCATTAAAATCATTCATGATCTCTACCCAGTCAAATCTCAAGGACCTTCCCCCACTCTCTCTCCTGCTTGGTCTTTCTAGTTCTTTTGATACTTCTGGTCATCATCCCTCTTCTGACATCTCCTCCTCACTCACGTTTCAGATCAACCACTATTCTTCCTGTCAATGATTATTCTCTGTTCTGGGCAGCCCATCATATCAACGGACACTTCTGAAGGCTGTACCACTGGCACACTCTCCTTCTCAGTTCAATATATTTGGGTGATCTCTTCAGCTCATGAAGGTTCAGATGCCATTTCAAGACTGTCGAAGCAATCTGAGGTGATTTGATAAAAAAAGCAAGTGGCAGGAATGTGTGGTAAGGAACAGGAGAGGGCTATAGGCCAGGAGCCTTATATCAGATCAAGCAGCTCAGGAAACCATGTCACTGGACACATCTTTTCCCCTTCCAAGCCATCTCCTTTGCACTTACACACATGCCTCATTTTACCTCCCAAATTTTCAAGTTTTATGTTTTGTCACCAACATAAATTAACTTGCCCAAGTATTAAATGTCTTCCCTACACAAAACTTCCTGCTCTCCCTACAAGTGATGCCAGCACTGGGATTTCAATGCTTAGGACAACAAACCCAAAGTCACTTGTGACATTTTCTTCTCTCCTTCAGCACATTAAGTCCAGCTGCTCCCTTTCAGCTCCTTTCTTCCAGTCTCAGCAGCTTAATTCTCTCAGTCTGTACTTTACCCTAACCAGTCTGACAACATTCTCCTCTTGAGCATCCCAAAAATGCCACTGCCTTCTGCTAGGGCATCAAAGGTACAACTGCTGTACTCTCCTCCTCTGTTCAGTCAGAAAACCCCCAGGTAAAACCTTCAAATAGTTTCCTAACACGGCATCACATTTAAAGTTCTCTCCAAATGCTTTTATCCGAATTTTTTTTTTTTTTTAAGGTTTATATACTTTAAAACTTCCTGAACAGACACAAGGACCCTCAAGAACCACAACCCCCAGCCATGTGACAACACAAAACTACTTCTATTCCAGTTCGCTGACACCAGTAAGCACAAAGCCTACAGTTCAGAGGTGGACAGTGGGTCTTGAAGGCTTTGCTAAAAGATCCTGCAGTCATACCTTTGATTTCTGAGTGAACACTTATAAAAGTTTGCTATTTGTACACAATTCGGGAGCACTGTGATATTCAAGCTCTGCTTCCATCACACTCATGTTTTTCTCTTCTGATGGTCACCACCAGAGTTTCATTGGGGGGGGGATATGTGGTGGGGCTGTTATGGTTTGTTGTGTTTTTTTTTGTTTGGTTGGTTTTTTGTTTTGTTTTTTGGGGTTTTGTTTTGTTTTGTTTTCCTACACTGAGGCCCCAACCAAATTAACCTTAACGCAAAAGCAGCACCATTACACAGTAGACCTCCTACTGTTTGGAAGTTATTTATTTAGCTCAATGTCCTTTTTCTATGTATCTAAGCATTATTTGCTAGCTTCCATTCAACTGGAATTCTAACAAATTTAACTTTCACCCTTTCCTGAGAACTTTTCTCCTTCCTTAGGACACAAAATCTAGGCTGCTGATGGAGTACTTGTAAAAGCGCCCAGCTTCTGCATGATTCAGCTCCCTGAGCTCTCCGGTGCAGCCAACTTGCCTTGCTGGGAGTTTGACAAACTCAAATTTATTGCCTTTCAAAGCCAATTTTTAATTGAGGATATATTTTTAATCCTCCCTTCATTTTAATTAAATCAATTCCTGATCACTTGATCTGAAGTTCCTTCCCATGTCTAGCTGGTCTATGATCTCATCGCTAGCTGCTAAATCCAGAACAGATACTCTCATTCAGTACGTATTTTCCTGTTATGTTTTGAGGTTTCTTTTCTGTGTTATGGTTGGTTTTGTCAGGTTTTTTTTAATGATCTTTCACATTAACACTCATGGACAGCCTAATACCTTCCCTCTTCTTCCGGAACACAACAACTAAGTAGCACTTTTCCAGATACTATGCATCTATTGTCATCTCATTTGTCTGCACTGGTATTTTAGATTCCTCTAGCCTATTAACCTGATATGTAAGTACAAACCCCATCTTTTAAGTACAAAGCTTTTCCTTGTTTCTAACTGACCACAACCAATTGCCTTGTGAAGTTAGGCAAAAACTTTTTATTAACTGTCCTGTTCATCCAATTCCTGTCCCTATCATTTCTATCACTTCCTCTTTTCTTGCTGTCCTTTCATTATCCGTTATCGTATTTTCTCCCTTTTTCACTTCCTGCACACTAAAGCCAAGCGTGAGTGTTCTATGAGCATCTTCAGATCTTTTCCCATATTTTTTTGACATATCCAACTCCTGTAGTACACTCGGTGCCAAAGATGACTACCCCACACAGTCAGGTAGATCATCCTTGAAGAAATCTTCTCTTTTCATGAATGGATCCCAGTAGAAACACTGCTTACGCTTTCTTCCCATCTGTCTACCTCATTTATGGGCCTTCTATAGGGACTGGATAAGTTCTGACCACCAGAGTCCAAACTTTCTGCAGAAATCATGGCAAAAGTAGAAATGGGAAGGGATCTACATATATTGATGGGGTTCTCCTAAGAAAGAGCAAAAGCACTAAACCACCACTTTAAAGTAGAGCAAGTAAGTGAGGGGTTAGGCACCATGGGCTGATGGAGAGCAAGAGTCAGTCTACAAAAACTGTACAAATTACAGATAGAAGTAGACTATTAAATAAACAGTTTTTTAAAATAAAGTTGATTTTTGTTTAAGGTAGTGGAAAGTAAAGGGAAATGTAGAGAGAAAGGTGATATGATTGGAGGCCTTTTGTAGGAATAGTCTATAGGGATATTAAGAGGACAAGGGAGCACATGCCAAAACCAGAAAAAGTAACAAGAGCAGAAAAGAGAGAATCATGAGGTGATGAGAGACTGAGCAAGAGCTTTAGTAATATGTACAGATGACAAAAGCCTTTTCTTTAGAAGTCCAGAAGTTCCTGAAAATGTCAGATAACTTTTTGCAAGGGAAGCTAAAATAAAAGTCAAACTACAGATGGTATTGGATACAATTCTGCTCTGAAACAAAAGTGTAGAAGAAATGGTGAGAACACCACTAGGAAATACCACATATTTTCCTCAGACAAGACTCAAGTACAAAAGAAATCTGAGTCCTCAAAATAGAAGGTATAGAGAGTAAAGGAGAAAGCTGCAGAATTATTCCTACTCTGAAAGTCATATGTAAAATATCCTCCTGGACATACAGACTTAAAACAAAACAAAAAGAAAAAAACATAAAGTGTAGGTGAAATATGCCTCTCAAACATAAAAAGCATGGTGACTGCTGAAGATCACAGACTGTTAGGAGTTGGAAGGGACCTCTGGAGAGCCCCCCTGCCAGAGCAGGATCACCCAGGGCAGGCCACACAGGAACAGATCCAGGTGGGCTTGGAAAGTCTCCAGAGGAGGAGACTCCACAACCTCTTGTGGCAAAGAGATTCTCAGTGGTCATTAAATATTGAACGAAACATTCATATATATAGACTTACATGATTTTTTTTATCTTGCAACCTTACCTAACACGCCACAACTTTTATTGACATCCTATAGAACAGATCTGACCATTTGAAACTCCCTTGGAGTCTGACTTCTGCCGTACCACCACTCAACAGAGTTATACTGACTTGTCTATAAACTACACAGACCGTGCTTATAGTCCTGCATCCCAATGCCTATGGATATCTTCCCAATTGAGTTCCCTGCTAAGTATTTCTTATATTTACCACTGGAAACAGTTTTTGTAATACCAGTTGGAATCACATTTACCAACCGAATAAACACACTGAAGGGCTGAGCACTCGCACTGCGTAATGAAGCACAATGCCTCACTGCAGTAACATCGGTTCAGTGCCTAACTCCACTTGAAGAAAGACTAGATAATTTTACCTAGTATTTCCTAGTAGAGTAAGAGTACAAGGTCTAAACAGATTCCCAGAAAAAGAAAAGCTGTAGATTATTTCAAATCACCAGCTGTGAATCAATAGCCTGGATAATGGAAATTCAGTTTCCTGGCTTCCTGCACACTTGGTTGTAGGCTTCAGAGTACTGGTTTCTCTCTTACTTGCCTGCACTCACCAAGATTTCCTTTCTCTTTTGCCTCAAACTTTTTTTTTTTTTTGTCTTTAATTCATCTATAGGAGATGACAAGAGGTGTTAACACTACTGGAGATTTTGCATATGACCTCCTCTTTTATCGGCACCATTTGTCACTGAGGTTCATCAGACTTGCGTTTCCTAAACTTACTTCAGTTAAGGAATGAACTTTTAAGATGGATGAACACTCATAGCATAGCTGCTTTAAACAAAACCACCCCAGTTTGTAAATAAGAGGTGATTAGAGAAATTTGCTGCAGAAATGAGTCACATTAATCAGCTGGTTATAGCAGACTGATGTGCAGCCACTAGAGCTGTCTAAACAATTTTGTTAACCTTTAACAAAAATGTGAAGGAATATGCTGCAAAATGGTTCAGCTTTAAAAGAACAGGACATACTCCTTTTATAAGAGTTAAGTTCCAAGATTATTATTTTACTCAGGTTTTGCCAGAAAAAAAAAGGCCAAAAAGACCAATTTCTACTTACAGCACTCCTTTCCACAAGTTCATTCCAGGCTGTGAACAACAAAGGCCCATGGCAGGACACAGAATATTTATTCAAAGGCAGATTGTAGCTGGGGACTCATTGAGGGATGCTGATGCCAAGTCAATGTATAAAGCAAAATGAATCATTAGAAAGCCTCTAAGGATTTCCTCCAGCATTGCTTTCCCTCCCGTGTTACCACCACATTTTTTATTTATTTTTTTTTAGCCAAAAATCACAGTGGAACTGGAGAATAATCTGTGAAACATGGTGCAGACCAGCAGGGTACATAAGGGGCTGCAAAGGTACCAGCAGATGGGTGCCAGCAGGCTCCCCCATGCTCCAGGGCTGTGAGCCCACCCAGCACACATTGGTCTGCAGTCCACAGATGCAGTTCCACGAGAAGCCTCACACCATGGGTCCTCTCGGAGACCATGGCAGAAGAAAAAGAATCCCAGAAGAAGAAGAAGAAGAAGAAGAAGAAGAAGAAGAAGAAGAAGAAGAAGAAGAAGAAGAAGAAGAAGAAGAAGAAGAAGAAGAAGAAGAAGAAGAAGAAGAAGAAGAAGAAGAAGAAGAAGAAGAAGAAGAAGAAGAAGAAGAAGAAGAAGAAGAAGAAGAAGAATCCCAGAAGAAGAAGAATCATTGAGGTTGGAAGGGACCTCTAGAGATCATTTAAGTCCAACCTTCCCACCAAAGCAGAGCACATTACACAGGACATAAGCACTATTTAAGATCTAGGAACAGACTGGCCAGCTGAAGAGCAACCAGTGTGGCTGCACTGTCACACAACCAAGTTTTGTTCCTGTGCTCACAGTGAGCAGTGTCATCATCTCAGTTAGGCACCGATTGCACCCGCTCCGGGCAGAAAACCAATGCAGCTAATAGCCCAGGAAACAATGAGATGGTTCAACACCTCCAGGAGTGCCCACACATACTTAAAAATAATGAATCTGAACATAAAATACCCTTTCTCCCCCCAAGACTAACTTTGAAATAACAAAATATATATACATTTCATTTTTATTTCGCTTTCTCGGTTTTGAATTTGAAGAAGCATTTTGAGTCATATTCCACATTTTTTTCCACAACCACTAGAAGTAGAAAGTTGACTTAAAAGGTGAGGAGCAAGAGAAGGAAAACCCAACAAGCAGTCTCTATCAGTTGTTTTCTTTCAAGAGCCACAGTTTTCAAAGGAACACCAAAGTTGACAGTGATATCCCCACGCTCACATCAACCATAATAAATCTCATAATACCTGGAAGCTCTAAAGTCAACACTTTCAGAAGAAAAACCTTACAAGAATGATCTTTAACTTAATTTTGCCAACACTAAATGCAAATTCACCCTTTCTGTAGCTAATAAAGACCTATTGTTTTGGATGTAGGATACTAGACAAACAGTAGAGCTTCTAAAGCAGGATGCGCATGTTATCAGACGCAAGGAATTCAGACAAATTCAAGGAATTTTCTACTATTTTTCTTTCTACAGATCTATTTCTAATAGCTATCAACCCTGGTTTACACAGATAGAGCAAGATGAAGCTGAGACTCTACTCTTCCTGAAGTCTAATTCAGATTTTAGGGAGTTACAAGCTGGAAGGTGTGCGATAAACTCCACTCGGTTCCAATAGCATCTCACAGTTATACTCAGCAGGGACATTTGTTTAAGCGACAAAAGAATCTGGTGTCAATCCCTCTTGCTGGGTAAGCCGCACTTGATCTGTACAGCCAATGAATAATAAATCAATGCAAATTACACCGCTTTATCACTAACAACCATTTTCTGGTCAGCTACACCACAGCCTAGTCTCTCCCACAGGAGATGAAAAACCCCCAGTGACTTAAAATAGGAATTATTTATAGCCTGCAGGGGAACAATTGGTCTCTAACATATAATTTGCACCACTGTTTATATTTGCAGTGAATTTGGCCCTTGAAGTCTTTGGCTACAATGAAGGCACAAGCTGCTTTCATCATCAGTGCATGACTCTGCAAATTATTTTAATTGGCATTTGAATATTTAGCTGTTAGGCAGCTCCCCAGGCCTCACAAAAAGTGCCTTACACTTGACCACCGGATCACTCATACCCTGTTTCTTAACCATCTGTAGCTTTTCTAGGAAACAATTTTTGATAGAGTTTGCCGCTGTCTTAAGGTATGAGCTATCAAAGATAAAATAAAGCTTCATGGTGGGACCGCAGATATCCTGAGAGTGGAAGGTTTATAACTCACTCTCTACTAGCACAGCACAAAGACATTCCACTTTGGAAAGATGGATGAGTTTAGCCCCTCAGAGTTGCCAGGCAGCCGCATGGATTGGGGAAGGAGGCCCCAAGGGCACATCATAGTCAATCTGGGCTCCACTTTGCACCAAGAAAATGAATCCTCTGCACATAGAATCATTTTCATGAGCATCTATCCAGAACTCATCATCGAGCACTAGAGGAAACTATCACAATGATGCAAACCAAAGCCAACTTCACCCATCTGAAAGGCTTACAAGAGCACAGACTAATACAAGACACTACTACAACACCATGAAAATCATCCACAGTTCGCTTACTCACTCAGCCCTTGTGCAAAAACTCCAATATGAAGTAAGGCGCTCTCCTCATGTAAACATTACCAGCCAGCTTTGATGATGTGACCAGTAATTAACAACAGCAGATCTCTAATGAATGCAGGGACCAACCATCCAGAGACAAACCTACACTGTGCAATGCTCTGGACACCAATGAGCCTCACGTAGCTAATGGCACCTGAAAGTCTTGTAAATTTTTAAGCCACACTAAGAGCAACAACCAATAAGCAGCACACCATGGTGAGAGCACGCACAGAAAAGACACGTGGGACAGAGTAGGATGCCTGTGAGCTGCCTCCAAGCCCAGTAGCACCCACCCAGCGCTCTCACTGCAGTGAAACTCAAGTTGGCCAACAAGGCGAGCTCCCCAACAGCATCAACGGTACAGTCAGCTCCATGCTGGTTGTTGAGCAAGGGTGGGTATGGTAGCCACTGGGAGACCTGGCTTCCACCCCTCTCACACGACTCCAAATTAAGGCAATATCAGCTGCTGCAGGGTCTGAGGTTATCTGAGGCACAAATCTCTGCAAATAAAGAAATACAAACTGTGGGTGTCTGGTCAGGCTCATCTGTCTCTACGACCAAGAAGCTGCTTTTAAGGCTGGCCCAATTTGCCCCAAAGGCTTCCCAGAGTACTGTAGAATAAAGAGGATTGAAACACAGACTATGTCAACAAACACTTCCTTTGAGAGAGGTAAACAGGAGGACAGCATCTCCCTCAAAATCAACCAGACATACCTATAGGGCATGCAGAGTCAGCCAAGATTCTTTGGGGTTCTCTCTTTCCTTTTAAAAAGAAAACATTTATTCTTTTTTTTTTTTTCTCCCCAAATTTAATATTAAAAGATGAAAACCCTGGCAACACCCACAGTGATGTTATGTCAGCTGCTTATGTCAGGTCAACTACAGTATGACAGGAAGCAGGGGCTCCACATCAACACAACCCCAGCAACTTGGGGCTATTCAAATCTTCCATCCCAAAAACGGACGGCTAAACAACGCTCAATGGAGAGAGCATGTCCAGACCCGCAGCTTTCTGCCCAGCCTGCCCAAGAGAAAAGCACTCTTGGAGAAGCGAAAAGGTAGTTACATGCTAGACTGCACTTCTTTTTGATAGCTCCCGTAGGATCAAGTCCCCTGCCCCAAACCCCAGAAAGGAAATTAACTGGGCATTCTTTCTTGCTCTAGATGTGGTGGTGGGAGCAGGGCAGTGTAGGACAACAAACAAATATTTGGAGGGAAGACATTTTCAGCCATCCAGCCCATAAAAGCAAGCAGAAAACAGTAATCTGGCACAGCACTTGAGTAGCCATCAGGACAGCCAAAGTAAACGAGCACAGTGCCTGAGAAGGTAAAAACTGGAACTTGTTCAGAAAACGATTTGTGTTCCAAGTTTCTATTTCTCTAGTTGTAAGATATGCAAAACCATTCTCTAATGTCTTTATTAAAATGCATAGCTCTTAAGTATTATCACCCTTGTTACCCAGCTCCCAGTTTTTCCCACTGTATCAGACCAACAGCACCAACGCATGGGGACAAAGGCAAGAGCAAGGCTGTTGTGAGCCTTGTGGAGCACCTTTCCTCCTCCCAGCCTGGCAGAAAGCAGCATCTGACCAGGACCTCTTATAATCCAAGACAGGTCTTAGCTCCTCCACTACAAGGCGCTAGTCAACGTTTTCTCCTAAGCTATTTAAGCACTTTTCCTGGCACTAAATGCCATAAGTGACACCTTAACAGAATGTATGGAAGACAAGGACCGAGATGCTAGAGCCAACTACACCAGAGCCATTGCTGGTTTTTTTTCGCACTGACTGGCTTCTCTCTGCCTCTCCTCCCACCCCCAGGAAGTCTTAACATGACTGAAATTTAGAGCAGTTCTAACAAAGCGCTGCTAACTGCAAATTTTAATTAGAGCCTTTGCCTCTGGTGTAATGCAGTAATAAGGAGAAAATGCGCGTCTCTGGTTGCTTCCAAGAATCTCCATAGGCAGACAGGTACAGACAAACCTGAGCCTGCTCTGCCTGTGCTCCGAGCTGGCTCCCAGTTGGAAATTGTATGTTGCTTTGATTGTAGGCAGAGGATGCGGCGCACAACCACGTAGACCCTGCCACTCAACATACCTAAGCTTGCCTAGATGACTGCAAAAAGAAATGAGAATTGTGCCCCTGTAGCAAGGGAGGGGAAGGGGGGGGAAGATTTTTTTCTCTTTGCATCCAATGCTTGTTCACACTTGTCCTAAGAAAAACAAGTCTGTCAGTATTGCCCTTGTCTTCTCGTAGGAGTATGTTTTTAGAGATTTTCTGGCTTGCTGTTTGTTATATTTAGGTCATTTGCAAGTGTTAAGCCATCATCTGCAGAGAGATGATAGCAAGTATAACAGAGGAGTCATATTCAGAGAGGATAAACCACAGTGGGTAGTGGATTATAATAAAGAACCAGTGAGGCCTGGCTGACCCTTATCAGAGTGAGCCAGCTCTTGCTAACATCTCTAAATTAGGGTTTACCACTTTTGTTTTACTTGGGCAATTTTAAAAAAAGAATCATAGCAGAATAACAGAACCTGAACAAGGATGTTAATAAAAGGGTGTAAAACCAACAAAAGCATCTGTTCTTTTTATTAGGAGGTTTACCAAGTGCCTGACCAGTCACCAGGCCATTAAGATAACATAATAAAATTCAAGGTGGTTTTTGAAGACACTGGAAATTTTAGCATTGAGCATCCTATACTTCTGTTGTCTGTCAGTGATCTTTTTTTAATCCCTGCTCTGATGCAGTTATTGGAGAGGAAAACAAGAAAAGACTAACAGCAGGGCTCTCGAGCACAGGAGAACTGACTCCTCTCCAGCACCCCAGAACCACAGGAAGGCACCCATCTTCAGGCAGAGTAACAGACTTTTCTCCTTTTCTGCTGTTGTTTCACTAGCTGAGCAGGTGCCAGGTGATTTCCCAGCTCTAGCCTTAGGGGCAAGTAGTTTTCCCTGACCTCCCACAGCTTTCCTACCCAGCTGGGAGGCCTGCTCTTCCCAGCAGGGGAGCTATCTAGTGGGAACTACTGACTCCAGCCTCCTGCAGGACCCAACAAATTCTTCCTCATCAGCATCCCCCACACCTCCCATCTTTGCAGCAGCAGATTCCTGGAAGTGCTTTGAGGAGCACACTAGTCCCAGAGGCAGCCCCAGCTGACAGATGCTCTTGCCCTTCGAAGTGGCTCTTAGGGTAAGCTCCACAACTTTGCTTTTATGTTTGATTTCTAGAGCCTGCAGAAAACTAGAGAGTCACCTCTGCTCTCTCTTCACTTTCCTGCTTTTGGGCTCAAATTTAGCAAATAGTAGCTCATTACACATGGCATCGACTCACTGCTCTGTGCTATCGCTGTTGATACTGAGGAAAAGAACTAGAGACAAATGGATAACTATTAGGGAGGAAGAACATGCATTACTCCGGTAAAACTGTCAG
The DNA here is from genome assembly GCA_013396935.1 of Baryphthengus martii. NCBI lineage: Eukaryota > Metazoa > Chordata > Aves > Coraciiformes > Momotidae > Baryphthengus > Baryphthengus martii. Next base: position 533,741 of record VWZK01004503.1, read on the forward strand.
TTAATATGAATTAATTCAGGAAACTTCCAGGTAACAAACACACACACAAAAAAAAAGAAAAATAAGAGAAAAAAAGTCTCCTTCATTTATGGCAAAACCGAGAGAATATAAACCCTAAATATCTTTCTCTCTTTTCCCTTGCCAGAAAGACTGGGAGAGAGCAGGTCAAGCAACAACATCACAGCTTTGCACACTGTCGGGCTGCTATTCAAAAAAAATAAGACAAAATATGAATGTAATCTGATTTCAAGTGGATCTGGGATAGTTTGTATGCTAGTTTTATGATTATTAAGATCTCAGATCAGCCCTCTTTTTTTCTGAGTACTGGCCTAGATTAGCAAGTCACCTGAAAGTTTACAGTAGGAAAACCATATGGGTCTGTTCCTGTAGCTACACGTGTACAGTAATTCTGGCAGAGGTAAGCAATAACACATGCCCAAGGCATCAGACTTGGTGAGGCACGAGGCTTACGTGCATATCTACCATTATGACTTCAGACTTCAAAGTACCTTATTGCTCAGACAAAATTGGTAGCCTATTTCCTTGTAAAACACACATAAGTATCTATTGCTATAAAACACACATAGGTGCTGATATAACACTAGATTTGAGGTGTGGGCACCAGAACTGTGAAAGAGGAAAGGAGGATTTTTCTTCAGATATTTGCCTATGTTGTTTTAACGGGTGTGCACTTTAAAGTAGCAGGTAAAAATGCAAGCAGCACTTAAATTCTAAAATTGCCAGAGTTTCATGTTGATGTCTGAAGTCTGATGACTTGGCAGGCACCACTCCAAGCTCTCTGAGAAACAGGGTCCTTTCTGATACATCATCTACTGGATTGTTTTCAGACCTCTAATCAGGCAAGAAATCTCATCACAATCATGTGATCAGTGGCTGTGGGCTGGCATTTATGCATGGTAATTTATGACAAAAATCAACAATAAGTGTTTGCTTCTTACATGGCTTTTTCAAAATAAGACCAGATTTTACAAACACACACTTTTTTTTCCTAAAGATTGGTTTCTAAATGAATAGCACCAACTTCAAAACAACTGTTTCTGTGAGGGCTGTTACAACATTCAAGTTCTTACATGATCGTAAAGGCTGCAGTGTGACCTAGGAGGCAGCCATAATGAGAGACAGACAGTGAATAAAGAACTGATTTAATTATGTTGTTCGATATATGATGACCTCATCCACTGGTGTTTATACTAATGTAGTGCTTGAAATGCTTTATCGACATATGGGAAGGCAGAGCCTCCAGCCTGAAGAGCTTACAGTCTCAAAGACAGAAACCAGATGAAGGGTGTTCTCTTCCTGTAGCTTATTGTAGGTTTTGAAGCTTTGCTCGTTTCCATCAGGTCTTAAACACGCACTGAATACTGGAAAGGGGGTTGCTCTAAGCTTGCTGGGCAAAATATCTATTGTGTGGTTACCTTCAGTTCCAGAAGAGGATTTCCAATATGGCAAGTCTGTGTTCTATACACGATCAATGACAGGAAAATACAAACACTAGTGAGGTGGAGGGAAGCTATAGCCATTTGCATCACCTCCACCAAATTATTTCCAGTTTGGAGATACCTCATGATCCAGTATGGGCTTTGACCCTCTGTTTTCTGCTGCTACAGAAAGGAAACTGGGGGACAGAGTCCCTATGACCTCCTAGTTCCTCCACTAAAGACTTTCAGCAAGGTGACTGTGCTGTAATCATCTCTTTCTCCAAAAAAACCACAACGTCCAAGGCTCAGATTTTGGTGAAATAGCTATGTATATCTTATTTTGCACTCCTGATAAAGATTCCCTGAAAAATCTGCAGTAAAGTAACTCTTGATGGTGTTAATGCCATGAGAAGCTGCATGAGGAAATGAGGAGTTCTGTATTCAGTGCACCATCTGCCAAGCACACAGTAAATAAGGCCATACAAAAAATGGTGAGAAACAAAACATCAACAACCTACCCACTCAATTAAGCATTAGCCATGCTGTGTGCTGAACGAGATGCAGGTCTTGGAGGAAAAAAAAAAAAAAAAAAAGAAAAAAGATAGTACGAAATCCTCTAATTAAAGGCAATCAAAATTAATATTTACCAAGGGGATGAACTAGTAGCTTTAATTGTAGCAATTTTCTAGCCTCCGATTGCTTGGGTTTGCCACCTTGAAGTTCAGCCCTCTTTAGTAATCTAAAGGCCTAACTTAAGGCATTATTCATGTTATTTTATTTTGATACAGGAAACCCGTAAGACACAGGCAGCTGACACTTTTACCCTTACTGGGTACCCACCCGTTTATAAGACCATTGTTTTCACTGATGTCTATCACAGCAACCAAAGATAGGTTAAAGAAGAGATAACCCAGCTCTGGTTTGTTTTAATATCATTCTGGAATATAATTATGGTAATTCTAGACTTGAGTACATCCATTTTCTTTTAGTGAGTTTTCTCAGCAACACTACATTTTAAAACCTCTATTGAAAAATAAACCAGAATCCTCCTAGCAAGGATAAAAGATCAAAAGAGTATAAATTGAATATATTATCAGTGGAGAAAATGTATATAAGCACACAGGCATATATGGAAACCTTTAAACTGGTACACAGAAGTCAACCACTAAGAAAACATTTGCCCAGCAGAGCTGAAAAATAGCTGAGACTACCAACAAAGTGTTTTCGTTTTCTTTTCAAACTCTGGTACAAATTCAGCTAATATCACTTTGTATGATTTCATGCTGGGATAGGAGCCAAAAGTTTCACTTGAAATCTTTGCAGTTATCAGATCTGGAAAGTTTTTCAATCACTTCAGTTTGCGAAGCATTAAAAAAAAAAAAAAGAAAAAAATGACCAAAGATAAAAGGCCAAGGGCTTGAAACATTTATCACTTCATCATACTCTTCCATTTGATGCTAGGTCAGCATCTTTACAGATACAATGGAATGCTGGCTCTACCTATATTTTGAGAGCTTTTGAAAAAAAAAAAAAAATTAATGAACATAAAAGGGTTAGAAAGATGCACAGAGCAAGAAAGCCAGGCAATCCATATGGAGGAGAAGCTCCTTAGCTAGCACATCCAGGAATGGAAATGCTCCAGGGATAAGGGGAGGTTTCCAACACTTACTTCCAGCAGTGGAAAGCTGCAAACTCACAGCCACATTGCTTTGGTGCTGCCCTGCGAGAAGGGAGCATATGCAGGATAAATGCAATACTTCCCTGAAAGGTCAGGATCTCTACGGCCTTTCAAGCTCTACCCTCCTCTGTCTCGTGGCACTGGAGATCTCAGGCCTGCCCATCCAACAGGCTTAGTCACTAGCACCTCCCTCTGACCACTACCAGCTGCCTGGGAAACCAGAGCAAGTTCACACAGCCCTCAGACTGACCCAAACCGAGGTTGAAAGAGGAAGATGAGATGACGACCAGGAAAATGTAATGTCCTGCTGGAAGCAAACATTATCAACAATCACCACCTACATATTTAAGCAATTGCTAATTTTTTTTTTTGTTTAATATGGAGACTTCCAGCTCCATATGGCATCACTCAGGGACTGCACGAGGACAGTTCAGCGTAACAAGAACTTTCCTGGCATATCCTTGGCATCTCCAGTCTCCTCCTGATAAAACAAACGTACCACAAATGCTTTGCAATCACACTTATAGCCAAAGGAGATGCAGGCACAAACTGATGCTAATACAACCACAAGCCTAGAGGTGCTCTACACCATGTTTTGAGGGGCTATGTCAATTTATGAGCTATTAGGACAGCTTCAGACCTGCTTGGGTGACAAGCAGGAGCCACACCTCACGAAACAACAGCCCACCTACCCACTGAGAGACAAATGCTACTCATGCAAAGCCTGAATTTATACAACTTTCACAACCATTTCAATCTTACCATCAGCAGCAAATACGCAGGCCAGCATACAACCAGACTTCCTTATCACAAGCTTTATATAGAAGTTTTAAAACATAATTTTTTTCTAAGCAAACCAGTGTATGAAAGACAGGAAAAAACAGAGTGCATTCTTAGAAACCACCACAAGACACTCAATCGTGGGTTTGTAGGCTCGTGGTTAATCAGTTGTGTGGCCATAGGCAGCCCCCTGTTTGAAAAACAGAAAATACAGAAAGTACTATCAAAATGTTTCTGTTGCTTTCCCATGCTTACATTGCAGCATTCTTTGTGCAAATCTAGTGAGCTTTTTCATTTCCTTGCTGAGAAAGTTGATTTTCCCTTCCTCCAGTAAGCTGCCATTCACATTACACTGGTGCATAAAAAATGAGAAACCTGGAAATTGAATCTTACCCACTGTGTCTTTCCTGAAGCAGATCCCTGCTGTCCCGTTACCTTCCAAAACTCTCCCTTAAAACACTTGTTTTCTCATTATTGCCTGCACATTTCTCACTCCTTTGTTCTTTCTGCTTATTCAGAAAGGTCTTATTTCTGGCTCCGTGACTTTGTCTTCACCTTTTCTCTCTCATCAACTGCAGGGGATACACTTTCATACTTGCTCTCAAGTACAGCCCATCAAGAAATACCTCTGAAGGGGAAAAAAAAAAAAATGTTTGGTGTATGCAGTTCAACAGAAATATTCCTACCCACTTCACTCTCTACTGTATCCTTTCATCCTGCTCTTTGTTGTGGAGAAGTCCCACAAGTTATTACTACTCCTATTTATTTCCCTCCTTCACTCACTGAGCTCCAGATGCTTTGCCACGCTACCGACACCCCTTTTGCTCTGCTCTCTACCCTTCTCCCCCCTCCAAGTGCTGAGACACTCCCACACCTCCCTGCACCCTGCTCCACCTCACTGTACCTCCCTTTCTTCTCCAGCCTACACTTGAAGCTGCTGTAGATTTCCACTTCGGGCAAAGCTTCAGACTTCCTCCCTGACACCTTCAACACAATAATGTCGTCATCTTTTCTTACCACATCACCTGAGACATTTCCCTTGGGCTCCAGGGCTGTAGGCAGCATGGCAACATCTCAGTCCCAGCCTTCTGAAGCTGACAAGTGTCCTGTCCAGATCCATCTCTCTCCTTTTTTTGGCACTGCCTGCCCTCATGTGCATAAGGGGGAAGTTCAGCCCAGGAGGTCACCCCAAGCTGCCCTGGATGGTGCAGCCTCCGTTTTCAGCCCTGCACACAACTTACATAGACAAAACTGAACCTAAGCTACAAGGACGTTTAAATTAATCCAAAGATACTGCTGCTACTCTGCCAGTATTAGAGCTCATTTTTAGTATTTCTTAACTATTTCTTACTAGTCAGCAGTACCTGCCATCAAACGCTCACCTCGTTACACGCCGCTTAGTATTGGTAACTACACAGGACCACAAACCCACTCCTGCTGGGCCTGTATCGATGCAGAAATGAGAACCCCTTGCCAAAAGCTATGGCTTCAACACCTTGTGCTTTTCCAACAGGAATTGGATCTACTTACTTTGAACAGACTGCACCAAGGAGCATAGATCTTACTCACTGGTGAGTACCTGAGGGCAGATTATGCTGGGGACAACCAGAGCTGGAAGAAATGAGAATGTCAAGATTTAATTTCCACAAAAAGATCAGGCTGTCTTTTCTAATGATGGCTCCATGTATCTACAGTCAGACCCAAAGACAGACAACCGGAAGTGAACTCCCATCTATTCCTCCAACTAGGTTTGGCTTCTGCTTTCTCTCTTCCCCTTAAGGGCAGGGAAAGTAGCAAGGGAGGGAGGCAGGGAGATACTCAAACTGGGTTTGCAGCCACTAGAACCAACTCCCACATCACCTCCACTGTAACAGGCTTTGCCAGCAGCCCAGATGCAGTATGGACATACCTGGTGCTGATGCTGACCTGCCTGTTTCACTAACAAATACATGTAGAGGTCTAATAAAGCTCCACCTGGAGATCATCTTCAGTGGCAGCCTCACTCAGAACTGCTTCAAGATCAGATTTCTTTGATGCTCAGTAAAAAGCTTCAAAATATAAAAAGTTCTACATAAGAGTGAGTTGGAGGGGTAGCAAGGGGTGGGATTTATATGGAAAACTCACACTATTTCTTACAGAAATCCTCTTGTTACTGAACAGGAACAGAAAACTCTGATGGCTGATGATTGTAGTTAAGAGATGTAGTATCTGAAATGTCTTCCATTCAAACACAGAGCCATCTGAATGGTATCTTCCTGTTTTGACTAAAGATCCTCTGAAGTAAGGACTGAGTTAATTACAAAATATCCCATAATTCACTCACCTGCCTTTCCTGGAGCAGGATGAAGGGGAGTTCAGAATCCTCCATGTGAATCATTCACACTCCTACTCCAGAAGTGTAAATCTTCACCCTGCTCTGTGACTCAAATCTGAAATAAAGAAGAACAGGATGGGAGCACTTAGTAACTTTATGTAATGCACTGAAAAAAAACCAAAACCCAGAACTATAATTATAGGTGCTTTAAAGCAATTGGTTCATACTATATTATGGCTCGCAGACACTCAAGTCAAAAACAGTGCTCTAATTCAAGGTCAAATGACTGCAAGATGACAGAAAACACAATGCTTTTACACAGCTACATAGTTCTATTTTTCCTGTTCAGTTACAATAAATCCCAGTTAGGCACCTCTTCAGTTACTGGAAGAAACCCAGAATTTCTGTCAGGATGCTTCCTTACTAAAAACTTTCTTGAGTAGAAAGACAGCCAGGAATGTGCTCTTAAAACACAGCCTTGAAATAAAATTTATTGAACTTTCATGTTTCATAAAGGAAGCCAAATTCTGTCAGTGGAAGACAAATCCATCCTCAGAAGCATATTTTCTCGTTCTCTGCAGCCTCTGCAGTTGCTGGCTTTCAGTGCCTTTTATGTATTTATTTTACCAAATCAGGTAAAACATTATTTAACCACACAGGCTGTGTGATTAATTACAGAAAACTCCACAACTGCACATCATTCATGCAAGCATATTCTCATGAAAACAAGTTCTCAAGTCATTTGTTTCTTATTCCAATGCTTAATTTTTATATAGCATTCTTATAAATACCAGTTTTCTCCACTATACTGTGTTCATGTGCACATGCATGTGCATGCTTGCAGCATCTGCTTCTACAAGCTTGAAAGAAAATGGACATAAGCAGGCATTCCAGTCTGAAATCACAGAGCTTTAAAATACACATCTGTAGCCCTGAACTATGCAGCGTGAACTAAAGACGCTGAGACCTGGCAGATTTGTGGCATCCCAAGATTTAACCCCATGAACAGCATTAAGTTCTTCCCATGCTGAGGAAATCAAATCAAAGCTCACTTCTGCAAAACAGTCTGAAAATCCTGAGCAATATGAAAAAAAGAAAGACATTTTGTCTGCAATAAACTTCTGTTACATCTAAGAATGTTAAGTGCACCCTGGTTGGGTTTTTTTAATAGTATGAATAAAACTCATTTGGGTTAACCAAAGTCAGGAAAAGTTCAGGTCTTGGCCATCTAAATAGTACAACTCTTGTCCAAATTAAAAGCCTGAGAGTTAACACAAAGGAAGTTACAACAGAGGAAGCTACAAGCCTTCCTGTTAAAAAAAAAAAGGGGGAAGAAGAAGAAGATAAAAAAAGAAGGAGAGTGGAAAAGAAAGAAGGAGAAAAAAA
>VWZK01004503.1:541373-556139 GCA_013396935.1 Baryphthengus martii
GAAAGGAGGAAAAAAAAAAGAGGGAGGAAAAAAAGGAGATAAAAAAAGGGAGGGGGAAAAGAAAGGAGATTAAAAAAAGGGAGGGGGAAAAGGTGATTAACACTCCATTTTGGATTAAGGCTTCAGAGCCAAAGCAGCTCATGTGGAGAAGTTCCGTAGCACATACTAAAGAGACACTTTCAAAAGCATAGATACCGCATTTTGACCACCAGGATATATCAGAAATATCTCATGCTACACACACACAATGCTGCACAGGTTACAGCTGAGGTCACTGGCAATCCAGCAGTTTGTTGTTACACAAACAGCTGGTTCAGGAATGTGCAGTCAGTTTTTTGTATAATCATGATGTAAATTCAGTGTAATGTTCCCCATACATGCTGGAAATATGTTGAGAATAACTGTGCAGGGCTTGGAAAGCTTGCCCTTCACAGTCTTCTGGTGGTTCAGTTTGCACCTGAAGCAGATACAGCATCTATGAGCATAAATCTCTTCCTGTTACAAACTTATCTGATTGCATGTGACTAAATATAAAAAGCTGCATTCAATCACCTTGCTGAGGAATGTACTGCACATTAAACTAGTAACAGAGAAAAGAACATTGGACTTCATAACTGGAAAGTCTTACCTTCAAAACACATAGCCTTATGTTTTCTAACTTAAGCAACTGCCAAGGGAAAAAAAAACCAAAACACCCATGGGAGCCTCTGTGGGGTGAAAATCGCATGATTTTGGACAGCTCTGGCAGCCACCAAAAAGATGAAATCTAAATTTGATTGATTAATCAAACCTAGCATCATAAAAAGTTGTTCAGATCCTTGACTTTAATAACTGGATTGCTTTTTGTGGACCACAAGGAAGACCTCCAGCTTCCCCAGCTCAAACAGAAGGGCTCATTATTACAAGACTAACATATGAAGTATGGTCTGTAAATGTTCATAATGACTCTCTCCCCGTGCACTTTGTGTTGGTGGCAGAGAGCATTTCAAAGGCCAGCTGTCACCAATATTTATGATAGCTTCTTCAAACATGCAGAGGCACAGGCACCTTAAAATCTGCTGCCAGCTGGTGTGAATGAGAAAAGCCAGAAGGCACAGATAGCTCTGGAAGGATCACTTAAAATGCATACTCTGTTGCTGAAGAGTTAAAAATAAAAGCGGATGGGCCCCAAAATAGAGATGAGCTATTTAATGGGCAGACCTTGAGGTTCATTCTCAAACTTGGATCCACTGAAACCAAAGGGTACCTGAATTTCTTGAGCTAGCCCTCAATTCTAATAGCAAGCTATGAGGCACAGTATTTGCCTCATTTTTTTTTTTTTTTGCAAGTAAACCTGCACATATAAATCAACAATATATTTCCTTATACATTTTTACAAGACAGGGAGAACAGAGGAGTTCATGAAAATATCATAGATAAATGGAAGATACATAGCAGCTATCTAAGAAATTTGGGTGAAAGCCTGCCTGGTTTCAGGTATCTAATTCTGAATGGTCTGACTTAAGGTTTATCATAGTCTCTGCAAATAGCAAAAGAAAATTCTATTATTTTAAACACACTTAAAACAATACTATCTTTATTTAAGATTCAAGATGGTCAGATAAAATGAAGGAGCTAACCGAATAATTTAAGCAAAATACACAGCTGAGATACTGAAGAGTAAATCCCCTTTTCTGCATAAACTCTACCATCCAGGCAGCCAACAGTAAGTATACTTTGATCTACAAGGAAAAAAAAGTAAAATAGAATAGTCACAGAAGCTCAATCCTTTTCAAAAGCCTGCCAAAGTCATCTGAAACACATTTGTCAAACATACATAGCAAAGAAAAACACAAGACCTTCCTAGCATTTAGGAGAACATGGGGGAAAAGAAATCGATCAAATAAAACCCAACAGCATAAATCAGGCCACTTAAACACATCCATCTTCTTCCACAGGATCTTCTTCCTACAAAACGTTCATCCAAGACTGTGCGTACCCACAGAGGTGTGCACCTCTGAAGGGGGTGGGATCCAGCCCTGCCAAAACAGGCTTAGTTACCAATTATACCACTAGCCAGGCCAGGGGTGAAATTCCCACTGCTGAAATTCGCATTTTTTCCGTGCTTTTAACATAAGCAAATCAAAGAGAGGAATGATTCTGCCCACACGGGGCTTGCAGCTGAAGGCAGTGAGCAGTTGACAGGCAACGTGCAGTTAGGGTCAAGAGGAATGGCTTCACACACAAGTGAGACAGGAGTGGCTGCACAAGAGGAATCTCCATCCTGATGCCTCTCCCCTGGTTCCACATTTGCTGTGGTGCTGCCTTTACACCCTGGGCATGCAGAGCAGCAAGGTGCTCACACATGATGCATGAAATCAGTTCAAGTGCCCCAAAAAAAGCAGCTTAAGTTGAAGAAAGCCATTAAATGCCAATTGTTTTGTAACACAGCACTCTTAGAGAAATACCCACGTGCCCGTGCGCACACACAGAGGGGCGGGGGGCGGTTCAGAGCACCATCTGGACTCTAAAACCATTAGGTATATTTACCAGAAGGTAAATTAAAGATCAAGTTGTGAAGTTTTTCTCCAAATGCAAATATACTTTTAGAAATCAGTCTTGATGTTCTTCCCACCTCCAAAAAGCGTTATGCCTGTCCCCGCAACCAGAAGGTTTCCTGAAAGATGACTGTTACAGCCATCACTACTGACCTTTGGACTGTTATTTTAACAAATAAAATCGTATCACTTTCTCAACACAACGTTGATATGACTCAGTGTGGCTGTATTGCTTCCTAGGATATTATTAAAGAAGTTGCAAACTGGGCCTCAGGACCTTAAAAAGTAATTCATATTTATTTGCTTATACCTATTTCAATCCTATGCATAGTTTGGGGAGGGGAGAGAAGAGGTTTCAGGATTTTCTTTGTTAAGAAAGCCCATATGTAATGTGAGCCATGGACAACTCAGGAAAGAGGATGATCTGAATCTCCCCTCTCCATCAAAAACACAATAGGGGAGGAGGCAAACCACACAAATCTGGGCCACATCAATCCAAAGCCCATATAGGCTGTGACAGTCACCCCACTGCCCTATTTCATGCTGTGACCCCTACGATCCCCCACTGGAGTGGGGAAGAAGAGGAAGAACAGAGGCAGCAGGAATCTCTTCACCCACTACCACAGGGAAAAAGGAGCATCAAGATTACCTTGCTGTGCCATCTCCCAGAGGAGCAATGAGAAGATGCCTGTTATTTATGCCCTTAGCTCAGAGCTCCACATATAATTAGGGTTCAGGATGAACCAGAAAGCCTAGGGGCCCACAAGGACTGGGGCTGGAGAGGACTGGGCTGCAAAAACACTCATTTGGGACATGGCTGAGGCACTGGCCTGGGGCTCAGTGCAAAATTTGGCTTAGAGACAGGGTTAGGGTTGAGAGAAAGATAAACCATAGAGGCTCCTATAGAGTGGGAGCTCAGCTCTGCCTCCCAAGTGAGTCAGGGCTGCAGGACTCCTCTCCCAGTGAGCTCATCTCCTGCACACAGGCAAGATGAAAGCTCTAATTTGCCCCTCACAGCTGCCGCTGGAGGTTGCAGATACCCTCAGGCAGACATCCTAAATTCATTACACACCTGCCCAGCCTCGGGTTTTTAGCACAGTATCTCAAAACATTACCGCCTCCTGCTACTCCTGCTTTCAAAGGGGAAAAAAATTTTTATATGTATATATTCGAACAACACATTCCTGCATGCGTCCTGTACCCCAACGTAGCCCAGAGCACATGGGTCACAGCTGCTAAAGCAGCAGAGGCAGGTAGCCAGGGGCTCTGCTTGCAAACACCTGTATGGGAAACCCAGCCCTGAGACAATTCCATCCTGGCTTTCTCCTCCCACCTCACAAAGGAGCCTCTGGACCCCCAGGCAAGCACTGCCGCAGTCCCACTTCTTCAATTCTACTGCAGTAGGAAGAGTTCGGCTTCTCCTGGGTTTCTCCACAGGAAGCTTAAGGCTGGAAGAAAGGTATGCATGCCCAGCAGGGTGAAGGAACCATTACTTAGCAGTTCACTATTTTTAAGTTGGCCTGTTATGCAGGTAGACGTGTCTAACTTGGGTTATCTACCGCTTAATTGCTGGTCACAGCCCTGAATTGCCAATCTGGCCTCTTAAAAGACACAAAAGTTTCACATTATTCAGCTTTGCATCAGAATCTACTCCAAATGGAAAAAGGTGATGTTTTCTTTATGCTCAATTTCTTCTTGATATGAAAAATCTCTGGGTTTTTTGTTTTTTTTTTGTTTTGTTGGTGTTTTGTTGTTTGTTGTTTTTTTTCTTTTTTTTACACAACCACAATATACATGAAAACACACTCTTAAATCCTTCCATTGATCATCAAGTGTAAGAATGGCCTCAAAACTGACTTTGATTCTGCCTTATTCTATTTTGAACCATGCCAGAGCGCAGGCTTGTCCAGAGTGGTCAGAGAAGAAACCTTCTTTATAATATACATAATTTAATCTCTTCTACATTAATTTTTAACACTGGAAAAAGCAGAAGATTAATTACGAAAATAATAAATTTTATTTTTGCAGTTTTCATTCTGAAAAGAAAATTAATTATATGCACTGAGAACTATAACAACCGTAGAAACAGAATTAGAACACATCAGCTTCCAGGTTTCCAGACATTACTGGTGGTTTTAAGTGGTCAGATTTCAAAAAGGAAATAACTTCCTATGTTTAGCCCACTTCCTTTTAACTACGTAATTTCCTTATAGGTGTAATTAATTCTGGCAACAAATGAGTCCATATATTTAACGCAAGACAGCACTGCAAGCTTTTTTTTGCCTCCCACATAGCCCTCAAAGAAAGAATTTGCAACTACTCAGAAACAATTTAAAATGATGAGCTTAATCACATTCATTTGGGGAAGGATAATAAGTCTGCCTTATCTTCAGTTATCATTCTTTTCAAATATAGAGTATAAAAATCATTTAAACATCTTCAACTCGCGAAGACATCATCACCTTCAGAAGAGCAAATAAGCTTTTCCCATGACTGACCTATCATATGGGGTAGAAGCCAACAACATGCAAGTAGGAACGTGTTCCACATTTTGACACTTCTAAGGAAGTTGTTCTGCGTTACTCAAAACTTCTCGTCCAATGTTTATTTAGTAGAGCATTTATGTATATTATTTGATGCAAAACATTCAGCAAAATCTCAGGATACCAAGACTCCAGCCTCATGCACTACAGACTTAAAAACAAAGTAAAATTCTTTTTTTTCCCCATTGAAAATCATAAATTCTCTACAATGCCTCTTGCATTACTTAGTATATTGAATTCTACTTAACCTACACTATCCTGAATCTCACCTTCTGCTTTAAGTTACAGAGCTACAGAAGAAGTTGCCAGAGATAAAAGCTCACAGCCTTTAGCTGCCGAGAGCTTTTTAACTTCTGAGACTGGACCAGCCAATATATTACAAAAAATGGACACTATACGGACCTTTATTACTTCTCAGCAGAGAAATAGTTAAAATTAAATACCAAATATTAAATACCAAGCATTTCTGTCTCAGAATCCAACACTACACAGAGCAGTTTACACTCCTCTGACCCATAGCAAAAGAAATCAAGACTTGCATTCAGATCATGCTTGGAAATTTTCTCTGGTATTATTATGAGAATATATTTCTATTTAACTCCTTTCCTAACTCTGACTGGTACTTCCTGACAAGAATCTCAGTCATCCCCAAAAAAAAAAAAAAAAAAAAAAAAAGATTAAAAAAGATTCCTCATCAGCTGAACAAAAATGTTTCATGAAAACATAACAGATTCAAATAGTTGTTGAGGAAACAGCCTCTGATGCCCTGGTTCCCACTGGCTCTCTGGCAAGCTGAGGAAGAACCCAACCTCCCCAGCCTGGAAATCCTGCATCATCAACTCTTGGGTCTGCAGCAGGCAGCTCCCAAAACCAGGCTGGTGCACGGTTTGGGAGGAACACAACCCAGGACATTTAGAGACAGACAGCCCTAGTTCGCAAGATGCAACGTGCTGCAGACATGACTTGCGTGTCAAGCAGCTTGTTCCAGCAAAGGTGACATGGGCAGCAGCAGGATGGGAGGCATCTGGTTGTGGTAAGGCAAAACCACCCACAGAAAAGTGGAGAAGCAGGGCTTTTGCAGCTCAGCATGGGGCAGGTCAGAGATTAGAATCAAACATGACTTGATTTTTGAGCTGGCAGTAAGTGCCTTGGCTCCAGGAAGGATAACAGTCACGTCAACCCAGCGCTACCACCCAGCTATGATACAGTCTCACTTTTGGGCCCTGAGCTGGTATTGCTAGCTTACATTACATAAAGCCACCAATTTGGAATCATAGAATCAAAGAGTCATTTAGGTTGGAAAAGACCTTTAAGATCATCGAGTCCAACCATTAACCCTACTCTACCAAGTCCACGACTAAGCTGTATGCCCAAGCACCACATCTATATGGCTTTTAAACACCTCCAGGGATGGTGATGTAACCACCTCCCTGGGCAGCCTATTCCAATGCCTGACAACCTTTTCAGTGGAAAATGTTTTCCTAACATCCAGTATAAAGCTCCCCTGGTGCAGCTTGAGGCCACTCCCTCTTGTTCTGTCACTAGTCATTTGTGAGAAGAGACCAGCACCTATCTCTCTACAACGTCATTTCAAGCGGTTGTAGAGAGCGATAAAGTCTCCCCTCAGCCTCCTTTTCTTCAGATATTCCAGCAATGTCTGAAGAAAAGGAAGGTGCTGAGGAGACAGGTCCTAAATTCACCATCAACCTTTCCTTGCAGATCCTGCCAGATCACTAGGTATGGACATCTGTGGCTTGGAAGTTCTCCTGTGTCCATAGAGACACCTCACACCATGGTCCTGGCACTGCATGGGGGCCAGACCCGAGCACACCAGCGTTGAAGAAAGGCCAAGGGAGCAGATGAGCATCACTCTGCAGTGCATGCAGACTTCCCACCACTCCAAAGCATCCACAGAGATGAAGATCCCCAAGGGATATCCTCCTCGGAGGTCTGTGGAAGCAGAGCTTAATGCACACCACAGCAGGAAAAGCCTTTCCAACCATCAAGGCAGGAACAGCCTGTTCTGAGGTTTTTGCTTATTGGTTGGTTGTTTAGGGGGTAAAGTGAGGAGAGAGATAGAAGGTAAGGGAAAGAAAGGGCTTTTAGTGGACCCAGTGTTAGCTCCAACAGAGTCCACATTTATTAAAAAGAAAAAAAAAGGAAGAAAAAAAAAGCATCATGGTACTTTGCCAAGGTGACCAGTATTTCTGAAGGAGTTATTTTTGACATCATTTTAATGAAAAGAGCTTAAAAGCATGTGTATATTCAGAATCAACCCTGGCTCTTGATATTAAAACCTTATCTCCCTTCCCCCCTTCCTGACCCACCATTAAATACAATTAAGTCCCATTTTCCATCCAATGCATTATGCTTTCTTGGCAAAGACCAGGCTGCAAAGCCTATCAGAAAGCACAGAATGGAGGAAGGAAGGATGAAACACAGCAGGAGAGCTATGCACAAAGCTGATGATTTGAACACAATTTAACTTACAGTTAATGCACAGCAGGACTTTCGTAATGTCCTTTATCACCTATGAAGCCATTTCCTCATTACTCATCATCATTACATAGAGCAAGACAGGGAAAGATGTTTCTGCACAAAATGGAAAACCATTAGCATAGAATCACAAATCAGCAAAAGTTCAATGAATGTCAGAAGAGAAACCAACTCTTGCTTCTTCTCACTAGGGGAAAAAAAAAGAAAAAAAAAAAAACAACGCTACATCCCACTGGAGGTGATCTGCAGCAACAACCCTGAACATCCTGAACATCTTCAGGGCTCTCAGAGGGAAACCAAGGTATCCTATCCAGCCTGCACCCTCCAGTTCTCACTCTCATGTCACACACAGCACACATTTATACCCTGTTATATCTAAACATGGAAAAATTCACCTATAAAGAATAAAAGAAATCAGTGTGATCCATATTTCAACTTTGCTCCTTCCTGGAATCCATTGCTAATGTATTTCAGCCACAAAACATACCAGAAACGTTCAGCTTATTGTCATTTTTTTTTCAAGCCACGGAGAGCAGAACAATTCTTAGAGCTGTAGGGATCTCCCACAGCATTCATTTGTACTAACGCACAACACACAAATTAGTTTTACCATCAGACCAAAAATCTGCCTCAGTAGATAAAGGCAAGTAACTCAAAGTCAAGAATCAAAAATATTTCAGAGACAGGCACAGGTCACCATGACATTTCCTCCACCTGATCTCAGACTCTGCTTGTGCATGGCAAAGACAAGCTGGTCACAGCTCTGTCTGTTACTGTTGAAACTAAATTTGAGTGCACCTGTAGGAGAGCAACAGGCAGATTCCAAACCATGACCCTGTCTTTCCCAACCAAAGATACTTTCTTTTTCAATGCATGGAAGTCTGAAAAGCACTCCCTGTATGGAGAATGGCAGGATCTCACCAAGTCATGGGTAGGCGGCACAGATAATATGCAAAAAACCAAACTCCTTTGTGTTTCTACAAAATAATGTGAGCTTCAGAGACAAAACCAAACTTCTGAATATTGATGTCAAAACAAAGAGAATTTACTTACAAGCAACAACCACCTCACTGCAAAACCTGGCCATTAAGCTTCATCCCTTCTTCTAATCCCCTGAACTATTCACTTCTTTCAACTGACTGTTTCTTCTCATTTGACCTGTTTAACCTCACTGTTTAAGCGTTCTACTCCCAGACCACTTCTGCTGCTCACTCAGCTCAGACAGGCTTCTATTAGAATGTTAATTGTTATAGAAAGAAATTACACTGTAAAAACGAATGTCGTAAAAAAGAGCTGAGCAACAGAAATTCTACCACTAGTCCAGCGCATGCAGCTCTGTTTCCATCACTGAAAAAAATATGAAGGACAAATCAAAACAGAAGTTTTGTTTCTGGGTAAGAAAATGGGAAAAATGTTAACAGAACTGAAAAAGTTGAACATAACAGAAAAGCTTTTATGGAGATGAAATGGCACAACGCAAACACAAGAGAAAACCACAAACAGAAATTTTGACACAGATTAAACTGCAAAAGACATAGATATGATTGTTTTAAGAAAAATATATAGCTTACATTAGCACAATGAGGAAAAAACAAACATCTTGTGTTACTAGGCATTTTTTTTCCCCAGCTCCTTCTTACACGTGCACACTATGGAAAGACTCACTAGTGAAAAACTAAAAAACAAAAGCACACCCATCACTTATGTCCAGACGTAACTTGATAATTAAAACATGTCTCTATGAAAAAAAAAAAGAAAGAAAAAATGTAGATTTTTATAGGATAGTTCTGGCAAATTCAGTTAAACACATATGTAAGGGGCCTTCTAGTCCTACACCCCTTGCATGAGCTGTGAGGTCAGGCACTACCAGGATCAAGTCGAAGACAAGGCAGTGATGCCAAGAGGACTGGTGGAGTCAGCAAATAAGACGGAGAAGCTCACCAAGGTTTCAACAGGAAAAAACCACAAAGGCCTACTAAAGCGGTTTCTTCTGGGAGACCCTGTAGTTAGAGGCAAACTTTTTTTAAGCTCAGTGGAAAAGACACAGGCCTACGGCACCAGTAAATGACAGGAGCCATCCTACCAACCTGCCACAGCTGCAGTGTTGTGGCCTCTTCACTGGGCTGAATCCTCAGCTTCTACCTCCACCTCCTCCCACCACAAAATCTTTTCACTAAACACTGAGTTCATGGCCTCACCACAGTCCAACTAGAAGTAATTTGCTCTCCAGCTACAAGTAGTACACCAGATTTTTAGATTGCCTTCAAGTCTGAGACAAAAAAAGAGCTCCCACTCTAGACGGTAAACCTCCAGCTGCAATTCACAAGTTGGAACAGGTCAGGAAGGCCAGATCCGCAGCTCCGATCTGAGTATGAAGCTCTTCATAACACTTGGGACATCAGCATCAGTGATAGAGCAGGTGGTGAAAGAATATGTCACCAGCATGGCCTTTCCTATAACTTCATAATGAACAATGCCTCAGACAGAAGGAAAAGTCTTGTCAGCGGAGGCACCATTTCCCAATTTCTTTCTCTCAGTGAAGACTTTATTTTAATATTCTTTTTGTACTGGTTTCCCATTAAGCAGTTAATCTGCTACACTTCCGTTCTCTAAGTTTCCTTTGGTTATAACAGCACCCCCCTGTCCAGGACACGCGGCACACTCTGTTCAGGAGTAGACATGTTGGTACTTTGGTGGGTTTTGAGAGAGCTGAACTTTTTCCCTTTCATTTTCTTCCTTTGAAGTCTTAAAAGAATTACATCCATCATCTTTCTACCATAAATATAGAAAAGCTCTATAGGTAACAGGCTGACTCCTAGCTATAACTTTTCTAGCCAACTTGGTGCTCTCTGGTCAGGAGTATTTCCTGCCCAAATCCATGTGGGGCTATCAGTGCTAACTCCACAAACCAATTCCGTCTTCATTGGCAATTCATCCTGATAGTATTTTGCCTCCAGTGGATCAGCAACTGTATAAACTCACCCACAAAAAAAAAGTAATTTTTACCCTGCTACTGTTTCATCAATCACAGAGTGAGGGAATGCGAGTGCATGTGTGTGCATGCAAGGGAGGTTTCAACACACACCCCCCAACCCAGTGTCTTTTATTAGTGCTGTAAAGTCAGAGTTTATCAGCCAGGCTGTTTCTTTCCCTGTATCACTTGCAGACAATCAGTTGTTCCCGATAACAAGCTGCCATAACTTCTCCTTTCAGAAGAATACTGGTTTGTCTTGTCACTACCGCTTCCCAAGACCATCCAGCCTAACCTTGAAGGGGAAGGTAAGAGAAATAGCATCTTTGTTGGGGTTTGTCTTCAAACAGAAGACAAAAAGTGGAAATGGCTGGGAACCGATGCACTGAGACATGAAAACATTAAGTGAGATAGTTCAAACCTCTTCCCAGGTAACTTCACAAGAAATTATTTCAGACTTGAAAGCACTGTCTTGATTAAGCTACTACTCCACTAAAAAAAAAAAAGCTACTTCAATCAAATCAAGTGACTGCAGAAACCTCTTTTAAATACCACTGCCTGCAATCTCACCAAGTCCCAGGCACAGTTCTCAAAGATTTCAATAAAGCCTTTGTCTGGGATAAGGAGTGCCAGATTTGGCCCACTTTAATACATTAAGTCTGTGGTAGGTGAAAAACTGAAATCGAGTGGTTGTGAAACTACCCTCACAGCCAAGGAGATAAGAGAAAACTCTGCTCGTCCTTCCTGCTGGGAGTGTACGGAGGGTGGATGGGAAAGTTAAAAAGGAGGAGCGAGCAACAGTTTTAGGATAAAAAGTATTTAATATCCTCCAAGCGCGGGCTGGAAAGGGTTGTGGTATGCTTGTTAGAGAAGTTGGCTGGAGTGGAAGGCTGAGAAAGCATTCAAGGACGCGGGGATGCATGCGCCTGCGCGAGCCTGTGACAGGCCAGGCCTATGCAAGTTCACTAAGTTGAGTCAACTCTCCTGCCAATTCTTCCAGGCTTGAGGTAAATACAGATAACCTCATCTTAACCCAACTCCAACCAAACCTTTCCTTCGCACCCCCGCCCTCAATTAGCAAGCTTCAATCTGAAGTGCCTAAAAATAAACTATGAAATCACTTCAGTTACAGCTCTTAGTAATGTGCTTCTCCATAAACTTCTCCAGATCACTGAAATGCTCCAAATGTCATTTGTTCAAGACCTGATTTGTTAAAAAAACCAAATAAACGTATGGGAGGGGTGATGTGGCTTAAATTCCAGCAGGTCTTTGCTCTTGTATGACACCTTTTTCTGCCTCTACAGTAAGCAAGGTACTCCTGACTGCATTACTGTTACCTGCTGCTGCTTTTAAGATAAGCAATACTAAAATAGCTAGTTGGATTTCTTTTCAAATAAGATAGGTTTCTCACACAGCAAAACTACGGGCGAATACACTTCAGAATTTCAGGACCTTTTCTTCTCTCCCCACCCCCCAGCTGTGAACATCCATCCTCATGACAGTCTCTGACATCCAGACCACCCAGATTCATCTTCATCTCTCAACCATCTGCCTCTGCTGCACTGAGATAAAAATCTAGACAGAGCCTTTATTATTATTTTATCCATAACTTGTCTAAACCTTCACCTGCAAAACACTGACTCACTCCATCTTTAAGCACCTGAAGAATGTAAAGGAAGAGAAATTAACTCATGGGCATGGAAGCTAAACAGGCAACAGCATAAACTTGCAAGTCAAACAATAATGAAAAAAAAAAATCATAGCAACAACAGAAGTTTTTTAAGCAGATGAAAATTCAAGTCCTAAAAATAGAAGCCAGAGGAAGCTTGGCTGATCTATTCCTTTTTACCATATTGCTAGCTTATCATCAGATGATAGTTAGCAATATTTACCTTTATTAATGCCTCATCAACCCCAAATAGCTTTGAATGCTGAATGATCACCTACTTGAAAAAGTTAGTGCCTCTCCTTGGCCTGCAGCAAGAGGGAAAAACAAAAACAAACCAAAAAAAAACCACCACCCACTCCACAATTTTAGGCAAGAGTCTCCTAACAAAACAAGATATTGGCAAATAGACAACTCTTCCACCTCAGGCCCTAGCAGGGAAGAAAGCTGACATAAGCTACAACATTGCAAAAGATTCCACGTCTTAGTAAAAAGCTGATGGATCAGTAAAAGTGATCACTTAAAACTTACCAAATTACCTTTAACACCACAATGTGCTTACTTCTCCCTCGTGACTGTTGTATTACCACCCAGTTACCTCTGACAAATTGGGACATCTCTCTCCTTTGGCTAGAACTGCACAGTCAGGGTCACAAAGGATTCTGTTGAGTGTGAAGAAATAGGATGCAAAACCCACTGGCTTACATTCTGACAATTACTGTTCTGTGTATGGAAGGGCCTTCTGCCTGAGCGCATCAGGAGGTCCCACCTCACCGCCTTGCTCTGTGGAATATGTTAATGGTGGCAACACACAAAGCTTCTCTGCTGCAAAGGAGGCCAGCGGGGCTGCCCCACTAAGAAACAGCATCAGACATTTGGAAAGACAGAGCAATCTCTTAAAAACACGTATTAAAAAAAAAAACAACAAACAACCTCTATACTGCATCCAGCTCTGGAACTCTCAACACAAGAAGGACATGGGTTTGTTGGAGAGGGTCCAGAGGAGGCCACAAAGATGATCAGAGGACTGGAGCACCTCTCCTATGAGGACAGGCTGAGGGAGTTGGATCTGTTCAGCCTGGAGAAGAGAAGGTTCTGGGGAGACCTTACAGCAGCCTCCAGGATCTGAAGGGGCTACAGGAAAGCTGGGGAGGGGCTTTGTAAGGACATGTGGGGATAGGACAAGGGACAATGGTTTTAAACTAGAGCAGGGGAGATTTAGATTGGACATTAGGAAGAAGTTCTTTCCTCTGAGGGTGGTGAGATGCTGGAACAGGTTGCCCAGAGAAGCTGTGGAGCCTCATCCCTGGAAGTGTTGAAGCCCAGGCTAGATGAGGCTCGGAGCAACCTGCTCTAGTGGGAGGTGTCCCTGCCCATGGCAGGGCGGGGGGAACTGGATGATCTTTAAGGTCCCTTCCAAGTAAAGCCATTCTCTGATTCTGTGATTCAGATTACAGGAAAATCTTCACCTATCAGTTTGACACTCATACATCAGCATGATAAGATTATCATAGCAGAAGGAGTGTGCTACATTAGCACGCTGGGACTGGACGTTTGAACAATTCTCTTCCAGACCTCTGATGTCATTGAAATTTACCACCAGAAGTAATTACCATGTTTTGAATATTCTAAGAGTCAAAATGTTTAAACTTTCATCATTATAAATTGTAATGTAGAATCAAAAGGCTAGGGTAGGTACCTTGACTGCAGGAAGTATTTCTATTGGGTTATTTCAAAACCTATTTTTGCTGAATTTTCATCAAATAGGAAATGTAATCCCGCAGCTCCCACTCCCCATTGGAGTAAGAGGAAACAGCGCTGTCATTACCAGCGGGGAGCTGCTCCAAGCTCTCATCATCTCCATGCCCCAGCTTCAGGAGAAAGCAAATAAAAAAAAAAAATTCAGTAGGAATGAGTAAGGAATTCTCTGCTTTTGTCCTCAGCAATAGAAATGGACTTTGCTTTTTTATTATTCAGATTATCGAGGGAGTCATCAGTTCAAAATCCACAGAAGCGCCATGGAACACAAGGCGCTTAACGGTAATTAGGTAGGACAAGGAAGTCTAGGCTTTACCCATCGCTTTCCACACTTCATTTATCTTACATTAAAACTTCAGTGCTTCGTAGCAATGCTGGATTTGCAAACAGATAACTACTCTACGTTCATTAACTCGTGGTGCTTCGGGGAGGGCGTGAGAGGAGGAGAAAGGAGAGGAGAGCTGAGCCTTCGCTGTCCTGCTTTCGCAATCAACGCATTTCGTCTCTGCTGCTCAATCTTCTACAGAAAATGGATATGGCTGAAAGTGTTTGGAATGACAAAATCTCCAGATGCAAATGACAAATGCTGGTTTCTTTCAACAGAAAAAGGACACACTTCTAACATCATTTTCTCAAGTCCCCATCTGCGTTGGGTAAAGCAAGGAGAAATGTTTAGCACAATCCTGCTTGCGACACAGGATCAGTCAGCATGCACATACCAGGAGCTACTTGCAACCCTGAATTCAAAGCAAACATTCATGAAAAAGGTAAATAACGGTGGTGGTTTTACTCTCC